>OMKK01087919.1:0-23712 GCA_900302305.1 Polymixia japonica
TTTGTCTCTCTCTGTGTTAGTGTTTCTGTGTCTCTCTGTATATCTTTGTCTCTCTCTGTGTTAGTGTTTCTCTGTGTCTCTCTGTATATCTTTGTCTCTCTCTGTGTTAGTGTTTCTGTGTCTGTCTGTATATCTTTGTCTCTCTCTGTGTTAGTGTTTCTCTGTGTCTCTCTGTATCTCATTGTCTCATTCTCTGTGTACCATTGCCCTCCCGGTGTCTCTCCCTCTGGTTTCCCTGTGTTCCCTCTACCTCAGTGTTTCCTTTTGTGCAACCTGGTGTCTTCTTGTCTTAGCTGCGCCTTATTTTGATTATGCTTCCTGTTTCATTGTCAAATGTTATCATGCAATCAAATGTGTTGGACAGGGCTTGATGGCCAGACTCGCTCCCCTCGTTCCTTCACTGTTTGTAGTAGTCTCATGCCCCGCCTCCACCTCCATGCCCCACCCCCACCTCTCATTCTCTCACTGTGTTCCACATCAAAAGCTGCATCTGTCTGTCTTTCTCTCCCTCCCTCACCACCGTTGTTTATTTTATTAGGCATTGTATTATCCATGTTCAATGATTTTCAAACTTTTAACTTTCAAATGATTTAATCAATTGATTGTTTAATAAACTGAATTGCCTACACATATCTTCACACTGCTTTTCTCTGGCTGATGGTTGTTTCATATTCTTGAAGTCGAACTTTCATCTTGTACTGCATAGTTCTGGCTGTAAAGCGAACAGTGAGTAGGCTAATTCATTCATAATTCAATTTAGTAATTATACAAGAGAAAATACAAGAGCTGTAACTGACATACATCCCCAAGTACAACACAAATGATATAACATCGGTAAACATAAAAACAATATAATAACGGATAAAAATAAACTTTTCCAACCCTGTTTGTCACATGTCATATGACGCCAGCTTTAAACAATAGGTTTGATATTTTTGAAGTTAGGTCCTATTTATCAATAGTATTGTGACCAATACAGGGCATAATTCACTGATCGGTTCAGTATTGAAAAACTTACCAATGCAAGATCTGTCAATATCCTTCTGGTCTATTGTTTGCGCCCTCAAAAACCATGATACATGTCCTTTTAGAAAATTGGAAGCTCATAGTATGGTCATAAATGTCTTCATAAGTTCATAAGTACTGAAAAAAAAGAACACAAACTGAACATTGTATCAAAAGTTAGATTGAGTTCAGTAGGACTTGGGCAAATGCATCTCTAGAGGGGCATGGTTGTGCAAGCTATGTTATTTGTTTTCTCTCCAGCTAACTAGTAAAATAGTTTTAATTCAAATAGAGTGTTGCTCTTATTCAACATGAATACTGAATAAC
This sequence comes from Polymixia japonica, assembly GCA_900302305.1. Lineage (NCBI taxonomy): Eukaryota > Metazoa > Chordata > Actinopteri > Polymixiiformes > Polymixiidae > Polymixia > Polymixia japonica. The sequence goes on from OMKK01087919.1 coordinate 1,333, forward strand.
CATAAACTAAGTGACCATTATGACAATACCGTGACCTTCCCGTTTTTAAAATTTCAGTATGCTGCCCACCCCTACCTGGGATTCAGTCCATAGACTACTGTATATACGTAAGAACATGAATGTCTGGGACCAAGAAGACGTTTTTAAAAAAAATAGAAAAAGATCCTGTTCAGACTCTCTAGTTATCCTGTAATAGTTCTATAGCAATATAAATATTATCCTTTAATAGCTGACCCCAAAGATGCAATCAAGGTCATCGTTTTACTGTATACGTCTTGGTATTGGCTTTAAATATTAAAATAATTTTGTCTTGTATTTTCAGTAGATATACTGTATATAGTCTTGTTGATCAAAATATGTTTTCATGGAATTAATGCTTTATTGTGTGATGTTATTATATAACTTGAACTAAAGGCAGAATGAGTAGGATTTTCCTTAAAAAAACAATGTATAGACTCCCTCTGTATGTATGTACAATGTATGATCCCTCTCAATCATCACTTATGACCCACTAGAAGTGTGTGGTGGTGTATCTGCAGAGATTCTGCCCTCTGCCTGTATTTTCTTATTTTGCTGTGTTCGGAACATTTAGGCAGTGAGTGCGCTTGCGCTAGTGTTTGAATGTTGCCAACTTTGAATGTTGTGTTTACAAACCGCAACCAAGAAATCCTACTCCAAAGATGTTTCACACAAAGATGTTTCACACATATGAATTGCTCAGACAATTCTTTGAGAGGTTTTTGATGGTGATCTGACTGATGTGATCAAAACAGAATTTAGGAAGCATCTCTTATGATGATGATTATCATTATCTGCAGATCATATCCAGTCTGTTTCAAGGATGGGGCAGTGCTGACATGTAAAACAACATATTTGTCTGCAATAATCTAAAGAGACACGAGGGAAAGTGTCAAGTGTGTATCCCTTTCTGATTAATAGGAAGCGACTGAAACAGAAAGTTTCCCTTGAAGCCCAACTGTTGCCTAATTGTGCCATGTCATTGATTAGCCACAGACATTGATTAACTCAAGGAAAACCTTTTTTTTTTTACATATATTCTCACTGTATACTCGGACAGTTCAGTTCTGATTTATGAACACTGGAATTCCATTTTAGGACTTCTGTATTTTAGAAACAGTGGTTATTGTAAAGTGTTAAAATGACCATAAATTAGCACAGGAATCTATCCACTACATATTTACCAAATCTCTATTCAAAGTAATGTCAATAGCTATAATAACACACATCACAAGTCAGACATAAACTCTATTGAAAAGAACTGTGTGGGGTGGTCAGGACCCCCCGCCACCCCAACTCCCCCCTCAACTTGTCCCAAAACGTTCCATCCACAAGTGAACAAACACCTGTCCATCCAAAATGACAGAGGGCCAGGGTGATTAGCTGTCATTTTGCGGACACTTCATGCCAATTTTGGTGCGCATTTCAGAAATTGAAAAGCGTGGAAAAGGCCTGGAACTATGCAAGATGAAAACATTTATTGGCCAGGACGCCAGGCCTCTCATGACAGTATACAGATGCATGGACCCGATCAGTGAGAACCTGGTACTAAATTCAGCTCCGCCCTCTTAATTCCCACATAGGAATAGATGGAAATGGATAGACTGATATATTTCCAGATTGCAATGCAATTGATTTCCTCGCAATGTTGCTGATGCTTAATACGTACCATAATGACCATAATATATCATAATATACAACATAGTCAGAAGCAAATTACCTTTACAATCACTTTAAAAAAAACAATGCCAATGCTGGTAAGATTTTGAAAAACAAAACAAGGGGATTATGAAAACTACCACATCAAACAAACAAAAGAGAACAAAATGTCAAGCTAAGACACAACAGGAATGGTTAAGATAATCTAAATGACAACAGAAAAGACATGGTGGAAAATGGAAGAACAATAAGATGCATAAAATTAAAATGGCTCTAATGTAGGAAATGAAAGCATAGGGGAAGTGAATGTGGAACTAAGTGAGGGGCTGCATGCTGGCATGTCGGAGACAAGGGAGGAGATTAAGAAATATTGTGTGTTAAATTACTGAGGCAAAACTTCCAGCATTTATTATTTGTATCTTTGTTAATATTCACTGTTATAATTGTACTTTTATGTTTATCTGTGTATCACTGCGTCTTCTAGGGCCAATGTAATCCTTCAGGCACTATGTAAGCTGGACCACACACAAGCTCCTCTGGGAACAGGCTACTGGCAATCAAGGTGTTCACAAGTGTCTAGTTAAATGTAGACTGATTTGACTGAAAGTTTTGGATGTAATCTCTTTTTCTCTAAAGTAAATTGATACATCTCTCCAGATTTCCCCTCTTGCACAGCTCAAGTAAGAGGCAGTTCTGTGGAATGAATTTGGTACTCTCCTGGAGTTTATAAAGCAGCAGTGACTGGCTAAGCCCTAATAGGGGAAATGGCCATGATTATATATTCAGCATATGACCCTGTTAAGGTGCGCTCTATATAACGTACCTCATTCATCTACTTCAAGGAATGCAGGCCACATAAATAAGCGTTAGATTCGAATGAGAGTGAGCAAACTGATAAAATACCAGAAATTATTATAATACAAATACAACACAGACATTTCCAACATGGAATCTTGAAAAAAATGATGACTTTAAGATTAAGTTATTGTTTTGATTTAGTTATTATGTCAGCCAGTCAGGGCTTACTCTCTTTCAGTGTTGTACTGAATAGTCTCTTCAATAGACCTATTGGATCTGACATTATTCCCTGACCCTTTATCTCTCCACAGGAGGGCAAGGCCAGCTTCCTTAAGTGGCTTCATCTCCACGTAGACAAAGAAGGCCTTCTCAAGTTGTCCAAAGCCCCCCTCAGATTGGTGTCCAATGCTGAGCTCCAGGATGGACCAATACTGCCTGTGGGGTCCCTGGCCCTGGTCACTGACCCGCCAGAGTCCCTGAGCTGGGAGCACTTCAGCATGGAGACCTACAGCAAGCACCTGCAGACACGTTTACTTGGACACACCCTGTTCTATGCTGATGTCACCCCCACCACAATGGACCTGCTGGAAGGGTAATGTACACTATCCTGAGCCTTTTGAATGTTGAGCGTGTTTATGTTGGGCCAATGGTTGGGTGGTTGGGCGTCCTTTTTCAACATTTATCTTCGTAAAATCTCCTTGAAACAGAACTGATTTGACAACCTAAGTGATCTCCACCCCTCACCACCAAACATTTTGAGGTGTTTGCCCTGCAGCACTGTCGGTAATGGGTCACATCAGATGTGGAGGATTTCCAATTAGCCCCTCTTCCCAGTCCAGTTTTGCCAATGGATCAAGGCAACACATTTATCAATGAAGAATAGTTTACAGTTTTCTCCAACCCTACACTTGTCTGTTTTTAAAATGAAATGTGATAATTAAAGGTATAATGAGTAGGATTTCCTAAAAAACAATGTATAGACTCGCACAAAAATAATCCCCCTCTCAACCATCACTTATGACCCACTAGAAGTGTGTGGAGGTGTCTGTATCTACAGAGACTCTGCCCGCTGCCTGTATTTTCATATTTTGCTGTGTTCGGGATGTTTCTGGACGTCAACCTTTAGGCAGTGGGTGCTTCTGCGCTTGCGGGGAGGAGGGGACAACTTCAAATGTTGTGTTTACAAACCACAATCAACAAAGCCTACTCATTATACCTTTAACTAAATTGTGACATTAGAATACTCTTCAACAGCATGAGCGACAGTGAACAATCAGTATTCATTCACGCAACACTAATTTAACGTTACTCACCATAACCCATTAAAAACAAGTTTAAAGCATAATGACAGCTGAAGCTGATAATAACAGTGATAAGAGCATGGGGACAGCAGTCCAACTCAAAAGTAGTTGCCACAGTGGCCAGACTCACATCAAATAAGCAAGCACATGAAGTAATTTGAGGCACTGCAGCATATGCACCACCAAAGTATATAGAAATTAAGAAAAAAGTGTCTGTCTGCTGACCTTTTGAAAGGTATCACACCATTTCATGCCATTCCACTTCTTGTGTAGTTTTTATGTTTTTGAGTGTAGACGACTCAAGGATGACAGCTCCACAGTTACTACAGTAACATGTAGAGTGTGAAATAGAAGTTCCATGGACACCTTGTTGAAAACAGATGTAACTTAAGTGATTGTCAACAACCAGCATTCTTCATCACTGATGAGTGTTTGGCTCTCTGGGTTCTGAAACAAGTCCTGTGAAAGAAGTTGACCAGTGAAGGTGGAGGCTATGTCCCTGCTGTAATGGTTACCGTGCCGCTGTATGGCCTTGTAGACCTCTTCATGCCCTCCATGCTGGAAGGCATAGGGATGGATTTTATGGAGTCCTGAAGTGGCTGCTGGAGAAAAAAAAATGTCGAGGCCACAATTTACTACATCGAGAGCACAGGATGCTTGTGTATGCATACAATAGTTTTCCAAACGACACAAGTCTAGCAGCGATGGTACCTCAGTTATGTTGGTTCAAACATCAGAGCAATTGGGTGCTTGTTCACTGTGACAGACCGCAGGATTAAAAAATAAATAAATAAATGAAAGCCGTCCTCCAACCAAATTTACTTCCTGCTTTCCCCCTTAGGTTTTTCTCCAAATGGAAATGGAACAGTGTGATTAGCAATAGCACATCATGCACTAGCAAAACCATGGCAGCTTGGATAGTGATACATCACTTTTTGTCAAGTACTATTTTAGAAAGAGCTTGAAATTTTGAGCATTTGGCTCAAAAATCACTTATTTGTCAAAAATGTATGATAGTGATTATGGAATCGATTTACATCAGCAGGGGTTGGCATAGGACAATAATAAACAGTTTAAAAAATGCAATCTTTTATATATCTTCCCCGGATTTGAGAGAGACATCTTTCCGATAAGATCATTGCAAAAATCAAAAGGAAAAAGCAGGTTTATAAATCAATTCTACAAGAAATTTTGAATGAAAACAAACACATCATGACATACACATTAATACAATGACAGGAGATAGAGGAAGCAATAGAGCAAAAGCTCTGCATTAAATTGAGAAATTGGCAATTGAAGTGTGTGTGTGTGTGTGTGTGTGTGAGTGAGTAAGTGAGTGAGAGAGAGAGAGAGAGAGCGAGCGAGAGAGTGAGAGCCAGGCTGGAACTAATTTAAGGGCTGAGTGACCTCACTGCAGCAAAGGCAAGTTGCACCTAATAGACGTCTTTGTCTCCATCCACACATCTCACTGGGAACTTGCCATTCACAAGGCAGGATCTCAGCAACAGGTGGGAGCTATTAGTGCTGTCATAAAGTTTGAAAAATGGATTCTGGACCGGCGCTGAAGTGATTGGAACTGACAGTGTTGTCATTAGGGTTCTATTGGAATGAAAGTAGGGCAAATGACTTGGCCATGCAAAGGAAAAAAGTGATTCTCCAGTTTGATTTCGCCCATAATGGTTGAATTTCCAGATGTGCCTCAGTTACAGGCTCGAATAAATGGTATTATTTTTTTAAAGAAACCCTCTTGTTAATTTTGTTGCATTTTCTTAATTATTGATGTTTGTTGGTTAGTATTATGCATAACATTTTCATAAAAAATGAAAATTTTAATGTGGGTAGTATTGTTGGTACAATAGAATTTGGGTCAGTAATGTTTTAGGTTTTAAAAACAACAAAAAAATAGAAATGTAGTAAAAGCTTTTACAAGATGTTTAAAGTGTTGCCTTTGCATGTTAATCATTTTTATTAGAGAACTTCGCAAAGTAGGTTCTATTTATACGTTATGTTAGATTTTACCCCCTAAAACCGTCAGTAAAACAGTGGTTTTGCTGAAAATGACTTGCTTTCATAACCCTTTCATGGGGATCAGCTTCAATATGAAAGGGAGAACAGGTTACTCGACGTGGGTTTCAATCAAGGGAACCTCATTAATAACAATCGTAGGCGCACTAGTATGTAAACGGCACTTAATACAAAGACAAGCTAGGGCAAGTGAGTTTACGACTCGAAACAATGGAGAATTGGCAAAATTTCGAAGTGAGAAAGTTTCTGTCCATTCAAGGGGAAGAAGAGATCAAAATGCAAATTACAGGCACAGTAAAATACTGCGTTATATATGTTGAATCTCTAGTGTAAACAAACTTTGAAACGTCCACTTTTAATGACGTCAAAACGCAACATCCCTGTTCAGTGACGTAAACGAAACTTTCGGACATGAGTCTGGTATGAATAGTGACGACCCATGACTTAAGGCCGGGATATACTTCAGCAAAGGTACATGTAAACATCTATGCATATAGACATGGAGAGGGGGTTTGTGGGGTGCACACCTCCCAAATCCTAACGTCGACCCACGCCGTTATCCCCGGTGTCGTAACTACAATGATTGGTTGAGCAGGGAAGGTTATCCCATAGCAGGATATCCGGTAGCACAAAACAAAAACAAAAACCAAAACAACAGAGAACGACAGGTATATGAACATAACAAACTCGTCATATTGAAGGATAGAAACGGAGCAGTTCAAGGAGCAACTTGTGACCCGGATTTCAGGCGTTTCCTGTATATTTTGGTTTCGTAAGTGTGACGCTGCCAACACATGCGCAACATGCTGCTATGAGTGCAGACAGCTATGCGAACATAAGCATACATGCTGACGTTGAAGTATACTCCAGACTTAACCCGTGACCATTGTGTGATTTGAATTGGTCCAACGCTGATTGAACCCAGTATTCCATGTAAAACCTGGGGTTTGTGTGTGAATGGGGTATTAGATACTTTTCTTGTTAACAGAAGTAAACTAAAATATATAATCAAAGAAATAAGAAATGCTTAGAATCTCAATTAATGGAAAAGTCTATTTGTGGTAGAAAAGTGAAAAATTCTAAAAAAAAAGATTTTAAAGAATTTAAATATTCAAATGCGTGTGTGAGGCAGGAGCCCTTTTTTTAAAATATAAATTTCATGACGTAGAGTAGTACGTACATTTTTTTTCTCTGTTCATATTTCTTTACAATGCCGTAGGATATCATAAAGCAGGAGAATTAGGTAAGTGCTGTCAGTTAAATTACATTTTGCCAATTATTCCTAAATAGAACATACTGTCTCCAGTCTATTTTAACATGAAGTCTAGTCTCCTCTTGAAAATTTGCCCTTCTTTATTTCTTTTTAATCAAAGGCTGCAGGCTTGCTTTGGTTGTCTTTATGAGTGCATAAGATCATCAAAAGGCATAATTTTCAAGTCTTGTGTAAGGTAAAACTGTCTAATTTCAACCAATAATTTACTTTTTTTTTAACTATATATTTTAGGGAACACAGTATGAGACAAAGTTTATATCTCCAAAACATTTTAAAACTTAATCCAGAGGCAGAGGGGAAGTAAAAGTAGACTGAATAATTATATTATGTAAAAGTAGACTGAATAATTATATTATGTACTGTAGGTGTCTTAAAACAGCAATTATCTGCACATTCCTATGCAAAAGTTTAATTGCAGTGGTACAACAGTAATATCTTGAAAGTAACCACAACTTCTTGCTGGAAGCAACAAATTTATCTACTATCATTTTGGTAGGACATGTTTTCTCCCAATTGTCAAGAATGGCTGACTTTACTGAAATTAATGATTTTTTAAATGTTTTATATTGTTTGTCATTTTTGTTGTAAAGCACTCTATCAATGCTAAGTAATTGCTATACTTACTAACTATACAACTATATAGTTATTATTAATAGAACAAAAATCCCAAATTGTTTTTTTAATTTAACATTATTTTGGCAACAAATTATTTCATACAGTTTTAAAAGGATTGAATTGAAACATTTAGCTTTTTTGACTAAGTCACCTTAGTCTTGCTTGTAATGATATTTCAATACTATTGGATAATATAAGATAATTTATCCGTAGCATTAGTTACTTTAATAATTAACCCTAACTCCTAAATATGTTATTAACATTGTATGATCTTAGTTGAAAAACCAGTAAGATTCCCACTCCACTCTGCCTATTCCTCAAACAGATTTTAAATTAAAGATTAATTTGTTATTAGAGTCCTTTGAATGGACAATGACAAAGGTTTTCTTATATTTTGAGGATAAATAGACCATTGAGGTAAAGCTTAATAAACAGTGAGAGAAATGGTTTGATGGCCAAAGTGCCTAGGTCAATGCTTCCTAGGACTCAGGGAGCTGATGAAAACTGAGCTATATTGACAATTGAGTCCAGAGGCTTCAAGCTAAGTCTCAGTGGCCTGGAGGCTGTGTGTTTACTCAGGGTATTAGGACTTTGTTTGGCAAGGAGCAGCTAATAATGGGCAGTATTGAGACAGAGGATAGTGTTCTCAAAAGGTCACAACCAAACTGCAATCTCAGTGCTCTCTGCCGGGGCTAATCATCAAGCAACTCCACCGTTAATAGCTGTGCATCCCTTTGGACGGAGTGATTTTTTGTCATACCACAAGGACCACAAAAGTTTCCATGATGGCAGAACATTTCAGTAATTCACTTTATATTTTTTATACTCTTCAAATTACTTTAGTAAGATGCCAATGTATAGCCCATTATATCTGTAATTTACAGTAGTGCTGTATTAGGCTCTTAGATTAAAAATGAGATGGCAATTTATATGACTTGATATATATTATATTATATATAAGTTGGTTTATTTCATTTTAATTTTTTTTCTTTACTTCACATTTATACCTAAAACCAGGCATTGACTTACCAACTTTCACTTTTCTGTACAGACTCAGCATTTCCTGAGTGATCAAACCAGTCCTGGAATAAAATTAGAAAAATACAGTTGATCATAAAAACCTGTAAAAAAGGTTTTTTACTATTGCAATTTTGAAAGAAAGAAAGGTGTCTAAAGCAGCTTTTTAACAAGTAGTATCTCTGGCCGAATGTTACACTTAGACATTAAAATAGAGCAAATCCAAAACAAGTTTATACATTTATTCAATTTTTTTTATTTTAATTTGACAAAATCTGTTAAAAGAAAAAAAGAATCCATGTCTGCAAGTATCACAATCCATTGTGAATGTTTAGCACATACGCTGATCAGTTTTTACCACTAGGCCATCAGGCTTCTCAACCCATATATCTAACTATTCTACATCGCATATTTGCTTGCCTGCTTGTCTACTGTTTACTGCACTGTTTTCTGCACTGCTTACATAAAAACAAAATGCACTATCAGCCATGACTGCTGCCATTGAACTAGGACTACCAACCATGACTGCTGCTATTAAACCAGGACTGCTACATACCCAATGTGCAATACTGTTGAATACACCCGCCACTTTTACTTTTTACTTTTACACGTAAATCCTTTTTCATATATGTATATACTCTACTTTTACATGCAAATCCTTTTTCATATATGTATATAGTGTTATATTCTATTTATATCCCTTAACCTTTTGTCTTATATTCTATATTTTATTATTATTATTTTTATTATTCTTATTGCTGAGCTGATCTGTTTTTCTCATCCAACACATTTCATTGTACCGTTGACCCTGTGTTAACCTACTGACTATACAAAAAACCCAAGGGCCTTATTTTACTTTTGTATCCTCTTTTTACTGTTTATTTTCCCCCCACAAACAACAGGTTGCATACAGATATGGACAGATCAGGGATAGGTGTATAAAGTATAAGGATATTTCTAAAGGAGTGCACCTAGTATGGTCATACATATTTTGTCTGCTCCTGGATTGGGAAATTATTTTGTGCTGCTTACCATTTTCTTCTCCTCATTAAGCAATCCCTTACTTTAAAGATTTTAAAATTACAACTTGTAAGATAAGAAATGTTAGATTGTTCTTTCAATAAAAATGTGTTTAGCTAACAGCAGCATAACATCTTCCTACTCTGGAAACATAAATAAGACAAACAAACTTAACACAGGACTCTTCTAGTTAAAGCTGTTGCAGTTGTTGTGCCAAAGCCCTGGCAATCAGTGTTTGTTTTGACAGGGAATTCAATATCCAAACTGACACTGTATGGAATTAGGGTCCTGTTTCCTATGAAAAACACAAACCCTTGGACAAAAACGGGATCTGGTAGACAGGAAATCGATGCCTTATAACTGCTGCAACAGGTTTGTGCATAAAAATCAAATTGGTCCAATTGACCTTGCATGCTCTACCTGCAATTATAAAAGATTGTAAGCAGATGCTTAAAAGTCCTCATTTCTTATTCTGGGGAACATGTGGTGCAGTGTGATGTAGTTTAAGTTTCTATGTCCAGTGAAGGGAATGTTAGGCTCTGGAGCCTTGGGTCAGCCTAAGTACAGGGTTGGCCTAGAGGGCATGGGCTAGTGGCAAGAAAGAGGGCAGCTAGAGTTTGATCAGATACATATTTTGTTTTTGCAAAGTAGAAAAATGCAACCCAAAGAGCTAGAACAAGATGTTATTTGAAGCATACAATAGAATTAAACAAATGATAGTGTGTAATTGGAGAACATGGTGTTGAAAATGAAACACATAATTTAAATTTCTGGCAGCTAACTGAAGAGCAAAATCACAGACTTGGTCTCTGTATCCTGACGATAGGTTGCTGTGTAAAACCTATAACATGTCATTGCGGGGCCAGCCAAGTCCAGTCCAGCACAGTCAGGAAAAAAAGATTGCCCTTGCCTTGTGCATCAGCTGTCCCTTAGTAATGGACAAAGCTTCTCTCATTGATCACTTCCAATAGCGCTATATGGAAATGAGAATTTCCACTGTTCTTCACCAAACACGATTAGCTCAATCACATTTACTGATTAGTTTGTCCTTTCTTATTGATCACCTCCTTGATGTTGGTGACTGATCAATGCAAACATGCTTATGCACAGCAAATCCTCTTTTCAAAATGAGCATCAATTGCAGAAATAATCTTTTAATTTGAGATTTTTTAAGACAGGATTTTTGGTGTGATGACTGGATAAATGGCTTTGAATAAAACACCTGCTACTTAAAATATAGTTCAGTTATTTTTATGTTCAAAAGTATTGTAATGGACATTTTTTGGAATAAATTCAATCAATATAGAAAAATAGTAGATCTGTCTTTAAATTCATTAAAGTAATTTTTTGCCAACAACATTCTTTTCATGCAACATTGACCATTAAGAAATAACAAATGCTTCTTAATCAGGGGTGGTAAGAGGGCTGCTTTAAGCACAGAATCCCACCTTTGTCTTGTTTGGTGTAATTTGCCTGCACTGCACCATAATACAAGGTGTGCATCTCTCTTTGCCCTAATCTAAGCGGGAAAAAGACACTTACATGAAACTTTGTTTTGAGGTACCCCTTTACTTCTCTTCTCTCACAGATGACTTGACTGGTATCCATTTATCCACCTGACCTAATAGATCTGGGCTGGTGAGCTTTGGCTTATGTGCCCTTCAAAACAAAGAGCCTTGAGTAGGGGATTGGGAGAGGTTCTCTACCCCACCCCTTACAAAGTCATGTCTTAAAATGCCCTTCTTGGATCAGTGCCTCTTCCCTCAAACATACTACTTTGTATTGTCTTTCTACTGACCTTGTAATCAGCAGATGGACAATGGGCTTGAAGTGATTAGTGAAGATGAAATGGATGTCACTAACAGTAACAGCAGATAGGTGTCTTAGTTGATACTGTAGGTTTCTCTTGCCATCTCTTACTCCCTTGTTATGACTCTCTTTATCTCACTTGGCCTCTCTATGTCTCCTTCTTATAGCAATCTATACCTGGCACTACTTCTCTGCATTTGTTCATTCCTTCTCGTATATTCCTCTGCTTGAAGCATTTTTTCATCCAAGGTATAAAGCCGACAGCAACTCACCATAGCCATAAAATCTTTAGCTGCCACTGAGTAATCAAAGACTGCTGCCGTGTTTTGTTTTTGGTGTGAAATTCCCTGGGGAAATTTCACGGAGAGCAAGTTACGGTGCTCTCCTCCCACCTGTGAACTGGATGTCAAAGAAATCCTACCAGATGTGGCTGCTTTTCCAAATCAAATTTTTTTTGGGGGGGTCCATGCCTAGGGTCCATGGTAGATTTTAGCAAGGCCTGCAACTTGTCTGTCCGAGTTGGCCTATGATCGTTGGTGCACAAGTAAAATTTCAGATCCTTCCATAAGTTCCTTACGCAATTTACAAATTGGCCTTTGTGAGGACAAAAATGAAGAGAAAGCTCATTACAATAATATACACTTGACTCAATTACTCAGGAATATGAACTGTATTAGTCCATTGGAAACATTGTGAAAGATGAGTTCTTTTCTGTGTCAGATGCTGGATGGGAACCAGTCACTCATCTGAAATTAGGTTATACAAAATACGAAATTAGTTTTCGGTTTCCTTTTTTTTTTTTATTCCAAGGTTTCTCACTTAATTTAGCCTCATCTGTACTTGTTTTGCTCTCACACCTCTTCATCTTTTTTTTGACTTATGGTCTTTGTTGCCTTTTGTTTTGTTTAGTTTTTTGCTAATTGTCCCTTTGCATCCATCTTTATGGCCATTATTGAGAATGCATTTGCCACCCAGCTTTACAACCCTGGACTGACTGAGCTGGCCTACATTTTCAGTACACCCACACATACATACACTTAAGGCACACAACCACAGCACACCACCACCTCCTTTATTGACAACATCACATTGAGTGTATAAGAGCATTAATGTATTTAGAATTGAGATGTGTGTGATCTGCAGCTGATCTTATATTTGCATTACAGAATTTAATTTGAGTTCCTTTGCATGTTGAGATGAAGAGGTCAGGTAGGGCTTTTAGCTTATGAATGAGGTACCTTAGCAAATGCGAATTAGTCTGGAACCTCTCAGTTTATTTTCGATTTCCAAGGGGTGTTATCAACAGGCATAGACCAAAATTCCTCTGGATGCAATTGGATAGACCTATAACCAATCAGAGCAACAAAACGTGGATATACTTGCTGGGATTGGCATCAGCGGCCATCTTGGTTGTTTAATAATGGTTGTCTTAACCCTCTGTACAGTCATTGTATCAAACCCACCCCATATTAGATATGAATGGTTGTGATTGGCCTGGCCCAAGTCAGGCCGGCTGGGAATCTGTCTGAATGGGAGATAGATAGATAGATACTTTATTAATCCTTCACAGGAAATTGGATTGTTACAGCAGCAGTGCGTTATTCATTCATTCATTCATTCATTCAACACACTTAGGTAAACAACAACCAAAATAAAAACAGATCTATCCACAGAAATAAACAGTTATGTAATAAAAACAAATATAAAATTAGGCCAAAAAACCAATGATCTAAAAACATACAAATAAGAGACTAAAACCAAAGTGAAACTAAAGTAAAAGGGAGGGGGACCAGACACATCTGCCAGAGCAAATAAAACATGAGCTCGTAGATTTGTCTGGTTCCCAGGTTAGAGGTACCTTCCTTCCAACTCAGAAAAGACTGAGTTCATTCCCAGACCCACTGTGGCTTTGGAATGGGTCAATGAAACGTGGTCTGTCTGACCAGGAGCACAAAAGTAAAATTGTAAATCCCACTCTTTGCCTTTTCTCCCTCTGTCTCTTTCTCTCTTTCACATTGATTTTTGTTATAGATCACTAATAAATTCAGTTTAAAGGTATAATGAGTAGGATTTTCCTAAAAAAACAATGTATAGACAAATAATATACAAAAATAATCCCTTTCAATCATCACTTATGACCCACTAGAAGTGTGTGGTTGTATCTGTATCTGCAGAGACTCTGCCCGCTGCCTGTATTTTCTTATTTTGCTGTGTTCGGGACGTTTCTGGGCGTCAACCTTTAGGCAGTGGGTGGCCCCCAGCCAATAACAGCACACAGGGTGTGAGAGCAGGACTCCCATCTCGTCTCAACTGACATGGAGCTGGGGCGGAGGGGCCAACTTTGAATATTGTGTTTACAAACTGCAACTGACAAATCCTACTCAATATACCTTTAAGTTTAAAGCCAAGTTTTAAGTTCTGGATTTTCCCAAAGATAAAATGGCACTAATCAGGGGTGACAGGGTGGCCTAGGGGTGCCTGACGATTTCACCAACATGACTTACCCTTGGGGTCAATTTGACCCCAGCAATTTAAACATCCAGAAAATTATCATAATCAAAGTTGTTACTCAAGTTTACATATCAGGTACTCTATGTGCATTTGTTGACTACCTATATAGCATTTTAAATTCAACACAGCACCCCAAACACCTTCTTAAACATCCAGAATACCTATTGGGGACACTTGGGGACAGATCTGGCAGATGCCACCTTTCTTGCCTGCAGTTTCAACCACTGGAGGAGTTGGGGTGTTTGTGTGTGTGGTTAACTACATATTTCAGAGATACACCTTTAAATATTATAGTGACCTTAATGTCAACCTAAACAACCAAAAAAAATGTGTGTAAAACAATTTATAGTTATTATGTGTTTTATACAGTTAAAACAGCCTGGGGTCAAATTGACCCCAAAGGTACACTGATGTTACTATGAAAATTATGATATGTGTACGGGCCAATGAAAAAAATAATCATGTCAATTTTAGGTTTTCCCAGTTGTTCCCATAAAATTAGGAAAAGTCATTAAATGTGAAGCAAAAAAAATGATGTCAACCATAGAGACATCATTTTAATACATTGAATGGGGTCAAATTGACCCCAAGGATAACCGGAGGGTTAAGTTATTAAAGAGTCACAAATAAGGGCAAGTATAGCAAAAAAATATACAGAACAGTAAAAACACTAGTCAGACTGGCCACTAGGTGGCAGGGATGTTTTCTACTTCCTGGTTTGGAACTCTGCACCATCTTGTATTGATAAGCGTTGCCTGGCAACATCTTCCTTAAGAAATGACAGAGTTGCACCAGGCAGCAGCAGCAGGAGATTATGATCTAGTTGAGGAACTTCTGAGGAAAAACAAGTGCAATCCCAATCAGAGAGACATTGATTGGAACTACAAGACGCCTCTTCACTGGGCTGCAGCGAAAGGTAGTTTGGTGTGTGTGTGTGTGTGTGTGTCTGTGTGTGAATTCATGTCAGGTTGCACCTGGTTATGTCTCAAATACTCCTTTTATTAACGATACATTTGGTTCTCAAATGCAGATTCACATTTTGCAGCAATGCCTTTTTTTCCATAGGACATACAGAAACTGTTAGGATCCTCGTAGAGAATGGGGCAAGACCAAGCCTGAGAACTGATTACGGATGGACTCCTGCCCACTTCGCAGCGGAATCGGGGCGACTTGCCGTGTTGCGTTTGCTCCACTCACTCCACGCACCCATAGACAAGGAGGATTGTTCTGGTGACAAACCAGTAAGGATCGCTGAAATATACGGACACGAAGAGGTTGTTCGTTTCCTTCAAAAGTACGAGACAATATGTGAAATAATCTGATTCATCTGTCTAGTGTAATTTTGAAAATGACATTGTAGGGCTTTATAGTTAAAGACCTACTATTGCACAAAATTGTTTTGATTGCATTACTTTCCCTTTTTACTTTAAAGTATGCTACTCAATAACTTATGGGACAAATGAAGATTCTGGTTTTCTTTCTGACTGTTGCAGTGCAGAGACAGAATCCAAGGCCTACCGCAAGATGGCAGCTCATAAGGGCATTCCCATGGATGACAGTGATGAAGAGTGGGCAGAACAGGAAAATGAACAAAACAGGATTTCAAAAAGCAACACGAAGACGGAACTCATCTCCTGAATGATACAGTGAAAAGCTCCTTTTGATACAATGTCAAAAGGGCAACGACTGACTGCCTATAGTGTCTCAGCTGGCATTTATTCTGCAACATCTCAATGGTTTAGGGCAAAATAATAAATGTGCACTACAATGTTGCATTGCATATAATTAATTGCTCATCTTTTGCACGGATCATATTTGTGAATCTGAAAAGTTTATTAGACAATTTAACAGAAAACAGGCTTTCCAGTTGTATCATATACAACATGTCTCAAATCAAAATGGAGGAACAGCACAAATGAAATGATACAACACAGTACACTGAATTTTCATCTACATCTCAAAAACCCAAAAGCACATCAACACAATTATATTGGTTACAAAACAACTGTTACTGCAGACTAAATATAACTTGTAGTGACTCGGTGAGCACAGTTTTGAAGCAATTTTCATGTTTTTCCTTTTGAGTCTAATGGTGAGGTTGAGGTTCCTATGGTTGAGGAAGTCTCGCTCTTAAACGACGTGGACGAGGACTAGGGAGAGGGAAGAAAGTTGTAAGATTAGCTGCCAACATAAGTCGCAGTTTAGCATACAATATAAGATAATGTACATGGTGTACTGTACTCACACGAGTAGTGAGACGCTTCCTCAGTGCATCTCGCACCTGTATTAAATAAAAAGTGTTACTGATTCTAAAACACCTGCATTGTTAATCAAACAATCATGTTTTAAGGCGTGAAGATACTGTACCGTTTTATCCCCAAGACACACGGTCAGCAAAATGAAGAAGCCCTGCAAGTCATATGTCACAGGTTACTGACCCAGTAATACTTGGATATGCTTTGACTTTAGGTTTGAAGATGATCTTTGCTTCGGGAACATACCTGGAATGCATTCAGTAGGACAAAGGTATAATTGATGACAAGGGCAATGGGTCCAAACGCGAGGTCAACCGCCATCACAGCAAATCCAAAGATCCACGTCACCCCGAAGATTGGAGTCAAGATGACGACTGACCTCAAGATGCTCTTGGCAGCTTTGTGTTGCTTTTGAGAAGGGTTCGCAGATGTCTTAGGGTGTTCCAATAGTTTAAAGATTACCACCATCATGCTGAACACATTGACAAAAATAATTATACCAACTGGTATGATAAATGTATGAATTGACCCTTTCAGGAGTCCATCATAAGTCAGCCAACAGCCCTTAGTAGTATAGTATGGCCCTTCTGCACCGCTGCCATAGGAAATGAACGTCACCGTAACAATGAATAAAGGAAAAGCATAGCCCATGAAATAGGAGGCTACCAGGTATTTCGTTTTGCTCAGGTCGTGGAAAACATAGACAGTTTGACGAAGAAGAACCGCGCTAAGGCACAACATCCAAAAAAACATAGATAGATAAAAGAAATGCTTCAACACAACAAAAACCTGACACCAATTTGCGCTAAAGTTCTCGGGAAAAGAAGATGCCAAAAAAACGCAATCCGCAAACAGTAAAGACAGTGAAATGTTTATGTGGGCGGTATGGCGTATATATAAGCTGCTTGACTTGACAACGGCACTCCAGACTAGCAGTTCTGTTACCAGGCATACAACCAGGGAAATGACTGAGACAACCAGTCCGGCCATGGTTATCTCACTCGCGAACGCCACATCCTGTGGATCATTTGGCACGAGAATAGCAAACGAAGACAAATGGGAACATCTACAGCGGCCTTCGTTATTAGGACCACCCCACTCGCAACCATCGGTTGACCATTCTCTGTTAATTTTATCCCACGAAACACAGTCCATCTTGTGGTGGCGAGGTCTTTTGTCAATTAACTTGAAGTCTATTTGAATAGAATTTAATTGGATGGGATGACCGGGATCTTCAGTGTCAATAGTTGTCGATACTACAATGCTATTTGGCCGAGTGGGTTTGTCGTGGGGCAAATAATTGGCCAGGTTTTTAAAGCCGGTTGTTTTCACCATGCCAGCATCTGAGCTTTCCACAGAGACAGTGACATTGAACACTGTATTTTTACAATGTGGTTCCTGGGTCTGACTACTACATGTCTTAACGTCTAAATATGATGTACTCTTGGTGACTGCTTTTGTTATATTTATTCGACTAATCATTTGCTCAACTGAATTCAAATATTTTTCAGCTATTGACTCGTTGGATTCTCTGTCATCTTCGTCTGTCCACACTCTTTCAAAACTGTCATTCAGGATATTGCTGGATGATTCCATGACATTCTAGAAGGAGATGGGGGGGTGAAAATTAATGAAATGCAATTGGTATAAGTAATACAAGTAAGATTACCTGGCGCTAGCTGGTACTCACATCCAATATTGACTCTTTAAAGGTGTGGTTTAGTTTCTGCATGTTGAAGATTATTGTAACGGATGCATTCACGTTAGCATAAGTGTTGATACGCTCCGTGTCATTAGTGGCAACCGTAAGACGAGAAAATAGGACTTCAGCATGTCCATCTACAGTTCCAAGGCCTTTGTCGACAATCTGTAATAAAAGTGAGAATTTATTTAAAATCCTAAAATGAATCTCTTCATTTAAGACCTCAGATTCAACGGTACACTTGATTGCCAAACAGCATTTATCCATCCATTTTCTGAACCACTTAGTCCTGGAGCCTATCCCAGCATACACTGGGCACAAGGCAGGGAGTCACACTCCGGAATGGGAATCCAATCCAATCCAGGGCTGACACACATGGGCAAATTATTAGTCACCAATTCACCTAACATGTCTTTGGATTGTGGAAGGAGAACATGCAAACTCCACTTAGAAAAGCCCCAGTTGGGTTTGAACCCACAACCTTCTTGTTGTGAGGTGACAGTGCTAACCATTACACCACTGTACCCCAAACAGAGCTTAGTTTGAGGGAGGGAGGGGATCATAACCTGAATTTGAAGACTGAGTGTACAAATCCCAAGTAAGGACACAGGTTATGTGCTAGTCTTTAGAAAGTAACATAAATACTTCTAATTTTGTGCTATTCATAATTTTATCAGAAGGTGTCACGTTTTCAAATGGTTAATATCTCTCTTTTTTTAACAAACCGCAGTTAATAATGATTAAAAAATGTCCGCCAACAAAGGTTTTGCCTACTTCTGTATCTTCTAGGATGCTGTGTAGGTCCTGGTTCACGCATTGTGATACTTCCTTTGTCCATGCTGCATTTGTTGTACAATGCCTGAATCTAGATCCAATACTCCCCTCACATCCCTGCCTGCCAGTGAAGCCAGCCTTTGTGTCTGTAAACCCACCTTCAGCGGCACAAAAAGGACTGTGCTCTGTTTTGAAAAGGATAAGCTTCATGTTATGTACAGCAAATTAAAAATTAACTGACGCCTTGATTTATTATTAATTAATCTAATTGGGGCAACAAATATGTGTCCATAGTTGACTTGAGGACAGAGAGAAAAACAATCCATAAGGCATACATTTTCTGAGAATGGTGTCATACAATACAGGATTGTTTCTCATTGTGAACGTAATGTGAACATTGTATAATTGAACACTATAAAATAATACTGAAACATACTGTAAATGACATTGACTTTGAGTGTAGCGGCTCTGTTTTGGCCCCTCCTGTTGATCAAAGTGCACGTCGCTGTCGTTGGGTTTTCCTGATGTTGCTTGAGACAGCCAGTAGTAGTATCCAATTCATAAACTGTCATATTCTCAGAAGTATCTGTAGGATTAAGATGATTTTGTCATGTAGATCAGAGACAAAGTTTGCGCTACAGTTAATACCACTGAATGGACAATCAAATGAAATGCATTCTCACCGGGCAACGGGAAGATACGACACCAGAAACGTACTTACTATAAACTCGCTTTACATTTTCTTCCGTTTGGTTGCCTTCAATATTCCATTCCACGTTATAATTCTCCGGGCTGTTCTTTATCTCACATTTGACTTTAACAGCTACTTTCTCGGTTGAATCCTCTTCGCAGCGTGGGAACTGGGGGTCACTGGTGATGACAATTTGTGGCAGGAGGGCTACATCTAATTTTACACTGGCTGTGTGAGTTATGGCCACAACAGAGGAAATTGGTCTGAAGGTGCATGTAAACACCCCTAAAATGAAATAGGGTCAAGAGTTACGGTTACTATGAACACAACATAGCATACAGTAATAGATTTATCTAGATCCATTTAATTATTATTTATGATTTGCAAAGATCTGCATTT
The DNA here is from genome assembly GCA_900302305.1 of Polymixia japonica. Taxonomy (NCBI): domain Eukaryota; kingdom Metazoa; phylum Chordata; class Actinopteri; order Polymixiiformes; family Polymixiidae; genus Polymixia; species Polymixia japonica. The sequence continues at coordinate 21,200 of OMKK01087919.1, forward strand.
GTTAGTCTATATGGCTTCATGGTTGTAGCTTACATAAAATCCCCCATTAAAATAAATGCAAAATGAGCCTAGATATCCACCCTATATGTACAGCAGGGGCAGTTTAGTGATCAGAGAGATCGCCCCGTGACGAGATGGTCACAGGAACGATCCCCGCAATAGCCACTGACCAAAATATCAAAATTATCAATTGCTTTGCTATAATGATATTTACGTCTCAGTTGGCTGGGATCGTTAGTCTAGTCTAATCTAATCCTGTGCAGGGATCGTTAGTCTGTAGTTAATCCTGTTGGACAATCGCACATCCCAAGATAGCCCAAAACATGTCCTTTTCAAAACGGTAATGCTCATCCTTGCAATGCTGCATGTCTGTACATAGATATTAACAGTTACTAGAATATATCTCAAGACATGCCTATCTTATTTTGATGCTAACTTAGCCATTCTCCCGGTGCATGAATACCAGCAGCCAACAAAGATAAACAAGGAAGTGATGACGCAACGATGATACCATCATGACCAAGCAATTGATGAAATTCTGGTCTGAGCCGATCAATGGAAAAGATAGTGAAATGACCTCTAGGTCAAAAATGGACAGAATTATCCTTTAAGTCAACAAGACGCTCTGGATAAGGGCATAAATTAAATATCTAAAATGTAGATAAAGATGCAGAAAAACATACCTGCCCATAGTTCTGATGCTTTGTAGAGATTAATCATAGCACTCCTACTTGTTGATGTCAGTTCACTCTCAGTGCCTGTAGCTATGTCATAGAGTTTGTTCATTTTTGTCAGATGCCATAATGAATCCAGCCTCATGTCCTCTTCTACCGAGCAGGTGATGGTGTTTGCACTGCCATAACGCACAGGATTATCTAGCTTGCTTATAGTGACAAGACCTGTTGGTGCAAAGTATAAACTACATTATTTCCCTGGAAAAGTGTGTGTGCATGTGTGACAGTTTTTGTAGTTTTAGACGTCTATAGTTTATCTCGCAGTCCCTCCCTATCTTTATTCTAACGCATGGAATAGACTTCTGATGCTGCGTTCCATGCATGTCGGAAATTCCCACTTTTTACTTAATACAGTGGAATGACCGTTTAAGATACGGGCATTACTTTAAACGTGTTTACAATCTTTAGAATAGATCTAAGTTCGACTGTCAGTATTGAATAACTTTACATTCTTTAAAATACCTACATGGTAATTGGTTAAACATAAATTTGAAATGTTAAATTGCACATATGGTTGCTAACATTTTATGCTAACTAGCTAGCTAACGTAACTAGCCAATGAAACATCAGCTTCTTGTAGGCCGCTGGAATACACAGAGGTTGTAATTCCCATGATCCCACCTGAGAATTCCCAACTTTCCGACATGACTGGAATGCAACATGAATGCCACTGACCATGTATTGGTGTAATTGTAATGTGCCCTGCCAATGATATGTACTGATTTAGCGAAAATCCAAATGAAAAATAAAAAATGGAGAACTGTCGATGGTTTGCATTTTCTGCAATGTCTAAATATACAGTTCATATGACCTTTGTCTGTGCTCTTCAAGGTTAATCTCAACTATTCTGTTGCTGTTGTCTAACAGGAGAGGACACTAACAAAATTGCTATGCAATGTAATTACAGTTACCTGCAGTCTCCAGCGAGAATGTTGCATTCATTAGTTTGCTCAATTCTTTTGTTTTTAGATCCAAATCACTTGTAGTCAGTCTGTCGTTGATATGCATCTCAAAATTTGCAATGACACTGCCAGGGCTTCAGTGAATTCAGAAACAGGATTTCAGTTACACATTCAAAACACTTGTCAGTTAAACAACTGGAAATTGTGTATTTGGTGAATAAACTGGAGTACCTAAACTTTGTAATAACGAGACGCTCAAAGGCCTTCAAAGTGCTGTACACTGGTTTCATCTGAAAGAACATATTACATTGAAATATTAAGGTTGGACACTGAACACTCAACAATAACATGGCACAACGAGTTAATAAAAAGTAAGTTCTGTTTGAGTTGTTCATAGGAGCCTATCTCTTGATTCTGGTATACAAATGAAATAGATACTGTAAACGTGTAATGTATTAATGATGCTAAGGTTTTTCAATCAAGTCTTAACTGTTGATATTAGTCTTGCAGAAGGATCTATTGCACCTCACACCTACCTTCAATATTAACGCTTTACTATACTCTAAATATCTAGGTGAATTTGAGTCTCCCAGGCTATCATAATACTTCTCTCCAACCTGTAAGACTGATCCAGTGACAGTAACTATAAAAGAAAAGGATGTATGTTAGCTTTATTATTCAGTCAGCATGAATGCCTGAAGGCATATACAAGCACACACACACACACACACACATGCACAGGAAGTAAAGGTAGCCTGTTACCTCTAGTCTCGGGATGACACACTGACAGGGATTCGTGGGGGAAACTACACTCGTTGTTGATTTTCTGACAACACCGGGGTTGAGACTCGCAAACATGCTGGCTCCAAACGTACTT
>OMKK01087922.1:0-14985 GCA_900302305.1 Polymixia japonica
GTATCCTTGCCAGTGTTTTCTTTTTTGCTGTGCTCTGCTGGGGGGGCAGCATCACAGCCGCTGACAAAAATCGTATCAATAAATTGATTAAAAAGGCTGGCTCAGTGATTGTCCTTCCCCTTGACTCCTTGGAGATCACTATAGCCAAGCGAACAAGGACCAAACTGAACACTATTCTTTCCTTCGAAGGCCATCCCCTGTACAATGTATTCGATGCTCTGCGTAGCTCTTTTAGTAACAGGTTTTTGGTGCCTCGCTGCTCTACTGAGCGACGATTGAGGTCCTTTGTTCCTGCTGCGGTTAAATTCCTCAACGAACACCGTTAGCTCTGTCTTGGAGGCTCTCTTCTCTTCTCCCTTGTTTTCTGTCCTTCTATTGTGTTGTGTAATTCGTATTGTACATTACTGTTTCTTGTTGTGTATTTGTATTCGCTCTGTGGCAAAACGTGTTTCCCCTCGGGGATTAATTCAATAAACCATACCATAACCATACCATACCATACCATGAAAACAATAACAAAAGACCGAGTTTGATGACGTCATGAAGTAGCGTAGGATCATGGCAGTTGTTGTCTTCATTGCACCATTGCCGATGAAAATTGATCTGATCATCCGATCTTCCCCATGTTTCCCCCGGAACTTAGAGCAAGTACAGGAGGTAAAGGGGATGTGGCACCATTCATAGGCGAGCTAATGAAACGGACTCTTACCATATTAAAATTATGATTTCTCTGGGTTTGAAAATTGTTGGAAACATTTGGGATAATGTAAGTACACAACTCAACTAAATATATAACATACTGTAGGTCTAGTGGTTTTTAGAGATTTTAATGCAGACAAGGTACATATTATACCTTTAAGTACACAACATTTACAATGAATTTATTTTTAACAATCTTAAAAGGTGAGACAGTACTTACTAAGTACTCAAAGTGCTTTACAAATCACACCTCACGTTCACCCACACGTCGATGGCGGTGGCAGCCGTGCAAAGCGCACACCAGCTCAACGAGAGCCGTTAGGTGTTCAGTGTCTTGCTCAAGGACACTTTGACTCTGCCAACCGAGCCACCGTTGTTCTCACTTATTGGTGAGCAGACACCCGAAAATGAGATTTAGTTTGCCGCGCGCAGAGTTTGGGGCCCGTTCTCCCCCCCGTTTCGCAGAGCCCAATCTCCATTTACTTTTGACGTTTTTATCGATCTCCGATACATCGGAGCCTTCGTTCAGTAAAAGCACATCCATGCTAGCTAACCTGAAAGCAAAAGAACGGCCGCTCTAAATAGAATCCAATTGATGGAAATCCGTCGTAGCGACAGAGAATCCCTGCTCCCATTAGAGGACGTGGAGGTTCCAGCGGACGTGAATGGCTAGGTCCCGCTCACAGTTGTGCGTTTCTTGACCGACCTTCCTTCCGATCTTAACCTTCTCTCCTCCTCAGCACTTCTTTTCATTTTCTCTGTCGCTGTCAGTCCGCGCTCACTCACCTTTCAATTTTGAATGAATTCTACCACCTGCGACGGGTCCCTGCATTACTGCGAATTAAGGAAAGGGCAGTATGCCTTTGTCATGCTCTGGGGTCCAGTGAACAATGTACAAGGCCAATCTTACACGCCTGCCCTTTAAACCTTGAATCAGTTCAGAGAAAACAAAAATCATTATTTATATATGTAACTATAAATTTTTACTTTAACTTTTGGAAACATAATGAAGCCATTATCTTTCTCAACACTGCCACAGTATTAGGTAACATCAAGTAGCCGATGATTTTATTTTTTTTTAAATGTAGCTAATGTAGCTAAATCTTAATGTAGAGTCACTTAACAGATATTTGTATGTCTTGCTGAACAAAAGCTGCTAATCATTGTACATATAGTCATTCATGTGAACTATGAAAATGACCTTACAAGTGTCACTGCACAGACTGACTGTGATCAATGTCCCATGTGAGTGACTGCTACATTACCAACTTTGGGCAACAGGCAGAGCTGGCACGTGTCCACTCCAGCAGGAATGAGCTGATATCCTCTCTACTGAACACAGTGACACGATGATCACTGTCATCAGCTGGTGGTGAGATCACCGATATTGACAAACCCATGGATCTGTAGGCTCTAAAATTCAATGTACAGTAGATGATACTGTATCTGTTGAAGATTGTCCAGTTCAAGAGTGGTTCTCATCCAATAAAATCTAGACGGTATAACAGATAGGTGCAGGGGGTAAAAGCTCTACAAGCAGTTCTACAACAAACAAACAAACAACAGAACAAGGGATGACGTTTCCTGCTGAGCATTGCTCAGCAGTATTTAATTATAAACTTGGCAAGAAAGAAAGTAAATAAGATTATCGCTTCTGTGCTTTAACAGGGGGCCAGGCTGGCATCCAACTAAATGGTCAAACAACTAACTCGCGGTTGGGACTCACTTGAATGTGAGTCCAGTTCAAAACCTTGTAATTTCAGTATTAAGCATCCATGCCATTGCAAGCCTGACACTGAGGGCAGCAGCCCTGGGGAACTCCAGCTAATGAGCTCAGCTAGCTTTGGACTTATGACCGTAGGTTGGAGACGTCTGTAGTTCTACCAGCGCCCTTGTAATGGAAATGAATTAAGAATTGATTTTCCCTTATAGTGTAAGAAGATAAACGCTGATACTTATGACTGCACTGTGTGTCAAACAGATCTTGTACTGTATCTGTATCTGTACTGTATCTCGGTGTTGATAACCCACACACAGCAGGCTGTAAAAAGCAACAAGAAAAAAACAGCTAACCCCTCGTGTCTTTAGCAGTTGTTAGTAGCACTCTTTGAATTCTTTAGCGTTAGCTCTTCTCTGCTACTAGGCTACTTGTTTTCAGCACTGCCTTGGTGTTCATGGCGCTTCTCTATCATCAGGCTACTTGTGTTGACGGTTGAAATACATGTCTGCCTTCTCTACAGTTTGCACTTTTTGTAAATTGTTCTGGATAAGAGTGTCAGTAAATGTAAAAGTGATTAGTTGCCAAAACGTGAATAGAAACTGCCATGGCTGCAGAGCATCACCTGGAGAAGTCAGGAGAAATGCTGCTTTACTGTATTTGTGTGTGACAAGTAGTGACAGTAAATAAAGTAGCTTCCTTTTGCCCGCGGTGGTCAAGTCGAAATATGATGCATTGATAATTGCGTTCTCTACCTACATTTGTTTTGATACAGTTCCAGAGAATACTAAGCGTGGAGGTTGCCTGAAGGTATACAGTTGGGGGATATCTGCCACACTCAGTTACCGTAGACATCCTCGATATTGGCAGTGCTACTTCTCGATTTAGTTTTGTTGTTACTTTTTGTAACTCTGTACATTGACAGCCTGTGGCATAAACATTGATTATGCTTGGCCCTAGATAAAAATGCCCTTGTCTTGATTCCTTAATACAGTTTTGTAGCAAATGAACAAAGGTACCCCAGGACTAAATGAGAGTTTAAATTAAACCTCCCAAGGAGGCATATTTTACTTGTGATAAATGCGGTTGGTCGTTCACGGTGTAGAGGAAGCGCTTCTAACTGCTGAGCAGAACTAAGGGACAAAGAATTACAGTTTGCAGTTCAAGAAAATGTTGTTTTGTTTACATGTAAATACAATTAAGCTATTTTTATTTTTTATGCCGAATCATGGCTTGTTTACATTTTATATTTTCATGTGACATTTATAAGCATGACATTCATATGGATATTTTTTTTCAAATGTTATTCAGTATTTTCTGTAATTGGTTCATTTTGTAATCTCATTCTAGTTCCACTTAATTAACACAAAGTACTTGTACGTCCAAGTCCATTTCATCTCATAGAATTTCATTTCAGGAGATTCAGAGTCTACTTTTAATGTGTAGGAGAGAGAACGTGACATTTGAATCCTCTCTGCATCCATTGGGATGGGCCGGCATAATGTCCCCCTTTTAAAATAGCCGCAGCTCTCTGTGTTTCTGTTGAGGCTCTGTTTCCCAGGATTAGTTTTAACCGCAGCCATGGATCGGTTCTCCTGACCTCCTGAACCACACTTTCTACAAGAGAATCTTCGACCTTCCCGTGATTTATTAAGATGCTACCTCGGTGTTTCCATTTGCACTCAGTATTCAAGTCTCCTCGCGGGCCTGTCTCCGTGGGTGCTCAGCATCCACGGGGAGAAAGTAAATGTCTTTTTTTTTTCTCTGGGAGATAATTGGACATAGGAACATAGCATGAGGGATTTTCTCCATGCTTCGCTCTGACAGTCTGACATGTAGGTTAACTGCCTGTTCGCAGTAGCACTCGCGCACCAGGAATTTCCAGCGTCGACGTGGGACATTTTGACGTGATTTATGCATGCCTAAGCAACGTGCTTTTTACCCTTTTCAGTCAAATTACACATTCAAATTCAGGACTGCTGAACATCACCGAGCAGAACTGATAAGCGTTTCTTTGGGCCGGTGTTATTGTTTACTTGAGGGTCAAACATTGGACTGCATTGTAACTGTTGAAATATCAGTGCCTTTAGATTTAGAATAGATTTGCAGTTCATTTAGAAGGCCTCCCTTATATGCTTATTGTACTTAAATGTGTCAAGCCGTCAAGTTATTTAAATGTATTAGAATTAGAATGATTTAGTCTCCAAGGTGTCAGTACAAGGAGTGTTAATGAACCTCGGCTTGTCTGTTTCCATGTAAGCGCATTTCTGTTCTACTCCCCCACATCATCTTAACATTTGATTGACAGGCGGACTTCCTTTTTTTTTTCAGTGAATAGTGACAGTTACATAAGGCGAAGAGTTGACGGCGGAATGATTGCCCTCTCAGCTTCTTCTATGGACCCTGTGTGTATCTTAGGGCAGAGAACAATGCGTTTTATCCACAATAAAACTCCCCCCCTCCCCCCCACCGTGGGTGCCAGTGATTTTTCCATCTCTTTTGATGTGTCAAAGTCATTAGTGAGAGTGGGATCTGGAGGGGTTGTGCTCCTACCATGACAGTCCATTGCCCTGTCACTCTAGAGATGAGCATTTTAACAGGAACACAGTGCCAGCTGAAATGGACCCAGTGGAACCTCTTGGGATACTCCTCCACACACGTCAATCATTACATCGTGTTGATAACTGAACTTGGAGAAGTAGACGAATTTGTTTCTAATCTGTTTCTCTGTTTGGGTTGTAAACAGTAATGGTTTCCTCAGGGGAATTCAGTTGAAAATGTGGACACCCGTCAGACCATAATGCTAATGATATCAGCAAGCAGACTTCTAGGCCATTTATGCGCTATCCTCGTGGAATGATTGCAACTGAGCAAATTTGGGTAAATGGTTAAAAGTGAAACACGTTTAAAATATGCAACATTATGTAAGCTAAAGTAAATTGTCTGTTGCAAACTTTAAGTTGTCATGGACGCGTTGTTTCACTTCTTGATTGCCTGAAAAATGATATTAACTGTACTGGGTAATGCATCATACCTGCCTGTCTGTATGCTGAGCTGGATTAAAAGCCTTACCTAACGTAATCATGTCTCTCTTTTTTCCATGTTCTGGGACCTGATCTCCCTGCTCTCCACTACAGGTAAGGCTCTTTATTCCACATTGACAGTAGGCTAAGCGTGTTCAGTATGTTACACAGAATGTAATAGTTAGGCTGCTTTCCAGCCATGAAAAAACAATTTACCCCAGCCTAACAAGTTGTGAAATTGCAAACTGTACACAATCCAACTGTATTGCGGCCAGTAGATGTACTGGCTCTATTTCATTGCTCTGAAGTTGGCAACATAAAAGCAAACGCGTTATGTTGTTGGTATGTTGTGTTAGAGATTAGGGGAAGAGCAAATACTTTCCACAAATAGATTCTCTTCAGAAATCAATGTGTGGCATCTCATTAGAAGGCGTGTTGTTGTTAGATTGTTCCTTTTGACATGTTTTCTTTCAAGAGTTCACTATGTGTGATATCTCATTAGAAAGCTTTTTGTTGCTAGTTGATCATTCCTTTCTTTTTTTTAACTGTCAAATCTCAGTAGGTTTTTTGAAGCATTTCATACTTGAGCTAAAAGAGGACCGCATACAGGATGCTTTAGTTTCTGTTCCTCTGTTCCAAAAACATCTGCTTTATTTCTGTTTTATTTATGTTTCTGTCTGTTGTGTTTATCAAAACTTACAATGTTAAATAGGTTTGAATAACTGAATTTTCATTTTCGTCTAGTGTATATAACCTGTTCCTAGCAAAAGCAGGGACTGTGTGCTCTAACTCCATTACAATCAGGGAAGAAAGTGTCACAACATTATGGAGGCTGGAGTTAGTAGGGAACAGCAGATTACCAAATACTGCAAATTAAATTTTCTGGCATTTACATATATTGTGGTTATTTACTGTGCTGGAGTGCTGTCTGTGGCCACCTGTCACTGCTTTTAGGTTTACTTTAAAACCGGAATTCTGCATATTAAATTCTACTGAACACATGTGATCCATGTCTGTGATGGCATTGTTTACATGTAATACTAGTGGACTACAAAGTTCTAGCAACACAGATATTAGCAGTGCCATTAGTGGTCAGGTAGCCTCGTGAGCCAGTCTTTTTGTCGGGGAACAGGGTCTTGTTAGGGAACACAAAAAACTGTTATACTTCATGGAGGACAGACTATATTCAACACACCCTTGAGTGAAATTCTGGAAGGTCCCTCACTGTGGAGTTCTCAACCGAAGACTCAACTGACTTTGTGTCAAGTTTGAAACCACCAAATTTTAGCCAGTTTTTTCGCTTTCGCTTCGCTAGTGGTCAGGTTGTTTTTTCTAGTTATGTCAGCTAATAATGAATGAAAGGGTTGTTAACCCTGGGATGCTTTTAGCTGTGTTAGTGCCAGTTACTACAGAGTGTTTCTTGGTGCCGTCTCATGTTGTTTTCCTTACTGTGTCTTCCAGGAGGGATTATAAGATTCGATCCTTCAGCTGCTCTGTGCCTGGCTGTGGGGCATTTTGTCCCGTCAGTGGCACGCAAGCATCGGTCAGTTGAATTTAGTCCAGAAGCAAGTCATAGCAACCAAGGGGCCTTCTATCACAATCAAATTACTTGCTAGCAGAATGCTGCAAATACAAATGAAAAGAGAGAGGCATGAATTTCACGACCTTGAACTACCCCATCACAGGACATACCCATGGATTATGTCCAAGACACTGTACAATGAGCTGCGTTTGTTGTCTTCGAATGACTCATGGTCCACTCTTGCTCACAATGTGCTTATGATGGCAGAAGAAAAGCAAAGTTGTTATTGTCTTAATTTCTACATTTTAATTAAGTTACATTTCTTGAATTTCTTTTAAGCTTTGATTAGGTGTCATAAAAAATAAAGAAATACATATTTTAAAGTAAATCTGTAGCACAGCAAGATGTGCAGAAAGTACAGGGGGGAAACATAACACAAAGACAACACAAAATAAAAGTTCAGAGGTCATTTGAAGAAAACTTTCCAAAGAGAATTAAGATGATTTTGATTCCAGTAAGTTCTTATATAATACATGAGGTTGAGCTGTAACACATGTATCCACAGTGTAATAGCATTTCAACCAATAATAGCAGGGGCTCTTTGAGCTGGGCCAATTGAAGTAATGGTTGAAATGTCGCAGCCATAGAAAGTGATTTATCATTCGAGCCTTCGGGAATGGAAGAAAGGTTGAAGTTCGCTCAGATGAAAGATGGTGTTAGAGGACTGAGGTGTGCTCAACTCCCTCCCACTACGCGGCCGTTCATTATTTTCAATTACTCCAAATTCTTCCCCGTTAATCACATTCAAATAGCGCGGCCAGGTGCTGATTTTATCAGTGCAGCTGGAAAACTTTCCTCTTTCTCTCTATTCTTTCTCTATGTCCCTCTCTCCCGATCTATCTACCGTGCGTCTCTCTCTCTCTCTCTCTCTCTTTCTGTTCTCTCCCTTCGGCCACTTTCAATATGGCTGTTAGTCTTCCCTCATAACATTATTATGAAATCTTGGCCCTTTGTATTCATGTAGTGGCTGCCTTCTGACTTTTGCTATTGTCATTTGAAAGTATATAATTAGCTAATGGAGTGTGTCTGACTCAGGTCAGTCAGCGTGAGACTTTCCATGAGTTTCTAATCAGATGATTCAACCGTCCTCTCAGTTCCCTTTAGCCTGTATATGATTTAACATGATGGACTTTGGCTGGGTTGTTTTTGCATTTAAAGACTTGTTTGAATAAATGAAGACCAGTACACAGGGAGAATTCCTATGAATGATACAATGAGGGAAAGAAGAATTTATTTATTTGAATGTTCTAATATTTATGTGAACAATCCTCACAATCCTTTTTAATATTTCTTGCGTAGGAATCGTTTCTTATCCCGAACCGCTAATGCAATATGAATGCATCCCAAATTATGAATATCCAAAATCTTATTTTGACCCTAAATTGCTGTAGAACTTTGACAACATTGTTCATTATTTAGCTTTTCCCTACCTGTTGGCCTTAAATGATGTAGTATATCTCAGGTTATCTTTTGTTTTTACTGCTATGAAGCTCTGAGGCTCGGAGACCTTGATGCTTTGCACTTGTAAACAGTGTTACACAACAGTCAAGGCTGCAATGGTTGCAGCCAAAATTCTGCAGAGCATCATACGAGCATCGTGGTCTCTGGGGCCGTCCTACTGAATATTTCATAGCTGTCAACATGAAGATGGATAAGCTGGTTTCTTTGTCTTCTGTCATGTTTTTCATGAAGGACAAGGATAACTTAGTCACCAGTGGTTCATTGAGAGATTCCCTATGGCTGGATTATATGGGCTTTTTGGCTGCAAAGCAAACAGACTTAATTAGTAAGATCTTGTTGGATGGTTGCTTTTTGAGGGTCAGTGGTCAAAGTCATGAAAGAGCATCTTACTGAAAGATGCAAGAAGCAAGCCTTCTTTTGCTCGAATGTATTTAGCCTTTGCAGATCAGTACTTGCGGTACTTTTAGAGACGTGGTTTATTATGCTCCTCACACATCATTTAATCCCATCAAACCCCGAGTCTTTCATAAGTGGAATTGCACAGATAAGTGCTCTGTTTATTTTTCGCATTTTTACTCCCTTCGGGCTGTATTATTATGTATTAAAATCTCACGTGTGAGGGGTGCAGCGCTGTATTAGTTACATATTTTACTGCATGTGTCTCTAAACAACTGTTGTTGAGACGTCTATACTCAGAGAGAGGTAAAGGGCTCTTTTTTTTTTTAAGCCGGCTGGTTGGTGGGGGAAACTCTGAAAGAGCCTGCTTCCTTCTCAGGGTGCCCTTGTGGGCCCCTGGTGTTCCCCTGCACTGGGCCAGGCTGTCATCTTTCCTCACGTCAGCGAGGTGAGGCGGGCCGAGCCGAGAGGTCACGGCTGTACAGCCCGCTCCCTGCGTGGACCCTCAGGAGTCTCTGTGGGGCGGTGCCTAACCTCTCCCCTGCCTGATAAAGAGGTGTGTGTGTGTGTGTGTGTGTGTGTGTGTGTGTGTGTGTGTGTGTGTGTGTGTTGTCCTATGTCGAAAGAAAAAACCACTAGAATGCTATCTCTAGATGTATTTCTATTATGTTTTGGAGGGGCTAGAGTCGGTCTCCTGTAGTTTTGAAAGAAATCCTCGCCGAGTGGTTTCAAACTTGGCACAAATGTGACGTATCCTGTATCCAACAGTCAGTTGAATCTTCGGTTGAGAAGTCCACAGTGAGGGACCTTCCGGAATCTAACTCATGGGTGTGTTGAATATAGTGTCTGTGTCTGTCCTCCGTGAAGTATAACAGTTTTTTTGTGTTCCCTAACAAGACCCTGTTCCCCGACGACATAAACCTTTCATTTTATCTCCTTTGGTCTCCCCATCTCTTAATCATCCCCTGTTGCCGAGGCTCCTATTTGTTTTCTTCAGACAAGTGATCCGACAGATAAGGCAGCCCCGGGGATAAAAAATCGATTGGAGTGAATCGCTGCCGCAGGGGCTGAATTAGAATTTGTCGCAGTCCTCCCTCTTTCACTTCACAGCAAATCATCTGACAAAGACACACTGTGTCACAGCTTAGACAGAGGGAGAGGGACAGAGAGAGAGAGAGAGAGAGAGAGAGAGAAATGGAAAGAAACGTTTGCGTCAAGAAGGGGAGAAAAGACAGAGACTCAGTTCCGCTACACCCTCCCTGGGTCTCTTTACAGGGAGGCGTAAGCGAATTAGACGTTACCGACATGCGTCTTTGGATCGGTGAGTCCTGGGTAACTCTGTCTACGTGCGAGCGACAGTAAATCAGGAGGCTGTGGCCTGTCAAGCTGTGGTATTAATCAGGAATCGATGCCCCGTTGACTTCGGTGAGTCAGGATTCACCCACCTAACGAGATCAATACAATCAGCTGTGACTTCCAAGGTCTCGTATTGCAGCGAAGGCGTCATCCTATCTTGACTCATGGATTCTAGAATAGGAATCGCAGCGGCTCTTTGGAGGAAAGCCAAGTATAGCCGCGTAAAGGGGGCTTTGCAAAGTGATCTGAAACTGCTGTACAGATTTTCATTTCCCCGGTTTGAAATATGCTCTGATAAGCTCTCACATTGATATCCTTTAGAGTAAAGGACAGTGCCATATTGTAATGACATTGAAAAATGGGCTTTATCAAAAGATAATCACTGGAGGCTCCTACCCAGGCAGTCAATGAGCTGTGTTTAGTTGACAGATTAACAGGACTGTGTTTGGAAAATGGGAAAACAAGCAATATTTGTGCAGGTTAATGCAGGCATTGCTGTCTCCCCTTCCCACAACTATTTAGCCTATGTGCACAGTGATGCATATCTCATCTGTTTACACTTACACTTATGCAGAGTTTTATGCTTTTAACAGATAATAATAACATTTCTGGTGATTGCATAGTATAATGTAGTATAAATCTCACCTGACGAAGACCTATACGGTTGAAACGTTGTATGCCAATAAAGTCACTGGGAGCAGCAGCAACAGTGTGCGGGTATATTTTTTCTTATGATTTGACGGACTTTTACCCTGCACCTGTACTAAGTTGGATGTGCGCGCACTCTCCACTTCAAGTTGCATAGTATAATGGCCATGGGAGAATGAAGAAATCACGGTTCAGATCTGTTTCCTAGAAACCTTGTATTCACTATGCAATTTCATCTGCCACCGGGCTGGATTTCCCAGGAAATGCGACGTCTCGCTTTACGGAATATAAAAGTATAGCAATTTTACTTTACCTCCTCTGTGAACATGTTGGCATTTGGACAGACTCCACACGATGACAGACAGCAGCAGTCCAACCGCACTCAAGTCATGAACGGAAACAATCGCACGTCAGTTTGGCTTTGCGACTGTTACAAAATACCACTAGCAAACTCTAGAGGCCGCTATAAACTACATATAGCACCTTTAAAAACGACAATACGAGATTTGCATTGTTTTTCATACTCTGCACTACGATGCCAGACGGTGGAATTCACTGTCAACTTGCCTTCTAGTTCCTAATTAAAATGAGCTAACCCCAAGTGCAGTCAAATCACGTTACCTGATAATCAAGGCTAAAATATACATCAACAGCAGCTGTGATGATGAGCGAGGCAGAAGGAGGGACTATTGATCCTGTGAGGGTTGGGATGGCAAAAATCATTCACACCATCCAGCCAGAGTGGGCACAGCCTGGAGGCAAATATCCACATCGATCTAAGTGCTCTCTGCTTTTCAACAATATCATGTCAAAACCACAGCCTCTGTCACAGAAACCCCATCGGTCAATCTTCAATAGTTCAGTAGTTGTTCAGTAGTTGAATAGTTGGCTGCAGTGTTTTATACTTACTACCAGACTTTTTCGGGGTAACTACAAATAAAAGGATCTAAGGCTAGGAGTTGAAAAAGAATCAGGTGATCTGAACAGCATGGAGCCCTTCTCCACACTGACGCAGGTACAGTTCAGAATCAGGTTTATTGCCAACTAAGTTTTCACAATACAAGGAATTTGTCTTGGTATATTAGTGCATACAAAAAACATTAGCATACATCTAACTGAGAGAAACCACGATTAAATGAGGCCATGTCTGAATGAGTTACTGTTCCAGCCATGGGCTTCACCATCAGCCCACATGTAGACTGTGATTTCAGTCAAACGGTGAAGTGGTCTGTGTGAAAACATCTCTTACACGTTTTGATCAGTGGTGCAATTAGAGCATAGAACAAAGAGCCCTGGTAAGTGTCTCTTAGAGAGAAGGGCCCACTACTTACATTACTGAGATGATTTCAGGACAATTTTGATCAGGATCTCTGCCAAAGACAGTATGCTACATCATCCAGCTAAGATGAGTCAAAAGATGAGTCAAAAGCATACACACGCGATCATATACAGTAGTTAGAGAATAAGCAGGAATAATTCAAGTAGACATCACTTAAACCCATCTGATGACTTAATAGACTGGTTGAAGATTATCTTGATAATCCTGCGCTGCCCTGGCGTTTGAAAGGATTCCCATAGTGACGGCGCCTCCTGTCAACCAGAATTATGGCGCAGGGTCTCCCTCGTGGACCCACCAGGCCCCCCATCTCTCTCTCTCTCTCTCCTCCTGCCTCTCCCGCCAGTATGCCTTAGATCAGGCTGTGTCTTTATGAGCTGTCTCTACCCTGTCTACCTCCCTTAATCTCAGAGCAGCTATTAAGAGGGGCAACTCTGGATCTAGCCCTACATAGGCAACACTACTGTCTAATCCTGCTGCTGTTTGGAGAGATGAGCAGTACTGCTGACGCACAGCTCAGAGAGAGAGAGAGGGAGAGAGAGAGAGAGAGAGAGAGAGAGAAGAGAGAGAGAGGGAGAGAGAGAGAGAGAGAGAGGGTAAGAGGGAGAGAGAGAGAGAGAGGGTAAGAGGGAGAGACAGGGAGAGGGAGAGAGAGAGAGAGGGTAAGAGGGATGCTTGATGTTTTTTGTAAAACACATTTAGCATGCGTCTAGCGGTGGCTAATAATGCTACTAAACTGTATGATCCGAACAAGCCCATATAATTAGAAACCATTTGCTTTCAAGATAGAAACCCTACGGTTCTGCTCCCGTTTAGCACAGCTGCAGTTGTACAACTGAGTATATAAGTCAGACTGAATTAAAAAAAAGATTTTTTTCATTTTTATACGATTACAATGTTTCATTTGTTCTCTCTCGGAATAAAGGCAAAATGATAACAGCATTTTGTACTGATAGTGCCGTGTGCATTAACTTAGCCTGCTTTATCTTTGGCTGGTAGAGTGTTTTTCTACTGTAGGTCAGAGAGAAAGTTAAATCAAAACAGGGAAATGTCAAAACAATTACAGCCCACACAATTGAATATTGGGCCGAATTTGGAGCACTCTGTGTGTCCATTGGCATTGTGTGTGCATTTATGGCATAGCCAGGGGACAAAAGACTCCATAATCGGATTATTACACAAAAGAATTTACTGGTGAAAGCAGAGCTTGGTAATTAGTAGAATTCTGCACTCTGCACAAATGAACCAGCCAGCTAGCATGTCAACGGTCTATTAAATATGCATGTCAATCATCCTGGACTACGTCTATGTAAGTAGTGGCTAAACACAAAACAGGGAAAGACTGTTAAGACCGATGTGCATTTTCTGAATTTAATTTGGTTGTTTGGATTACTGTGATCAACAGAGTTGGGCTATTGTTTATCTTTTGTGTGATTTACTCAGTAAGTTTTTCAGCTGTAGGTTCTCAGTTGTAGACGTCAGCGTGTGGTCACTAGGGAACCTGTAGATACACTTTCACAGGCTTTACTGGAACAATGAACAGAGCTGTTTTCATTTAAATCGTTCTCAACCGAAAAATTAAAAATCAGAGGGATCTCATTGCAAGGCACTGAAGCACGGCCCTCGCTCTTTTCTACCCAGGAAAGCGCTACATTCCGCCACAGAAACGGTTATCACACCCTGTTATTTCGCGCCTGTCACCCTAATTGTTAATTATTCATATTAAATCACCACCTGCAATGATTCAATTCTTGCGCCTGACATTTCATTATGTTATCAGATGCCATTATTTGTTTGCTTGAATCACCACTCGGGTTATCATATTGCCTTACATTACTTCCTACCAGCAAGTTCAGCGTTCGCTGAAAAATTGTCTGTACTTCACAAATGACAAATCAGATCAGACCAGCCAAAATTTGAATTAATTAATTTATTGCACGGTATTCATAGCTCACTGCCTGTTTGATATGTATTTCTATTCTGATAGTGTGTACAATATTCATATTAAATGCGTACAATATTGTACAGTACACACTGGTTTTGGTGGTTTTAGTTATAGAAGTGATCCACTGAGAGATCTCTTCATGTCTCTGTTCTTAGCTGTAGCAGACAGACTCAGCTGAACTGTGATCATCTGGACCACAGATGTACTGATGAGCCCCAAGGTGAAGTGGGAGGAGGCATAGATGGGAGAAACAGACAAAAATAAAAACAGACAGAGACTGAAAGAGAGGCAAGAGGAGGAGGAGAGAGAGAGAGAGAGAGAGAGAGAGAGAGAGAGAACTAAAGTGCACACGGGCTCTTTCGAGTTATCAATCACACCTGCTGGCATTCGTTTCTTCATTGTGTTGCTTTAGGCAGGAAAATGAATGTCCCTGGATCCTATTGAACTCCTCTGTTGTCAAGAGATTGTCGTCTCACCCTTTCTCCATCTCATCCTGCTGATTAAGTAGCAGCCAATATCAACCGGTCCAGCTTAACAAACAGAAGCGTTGCTTGTGGGATATCAAATCAACCCAGCGTTATACGGCGCATAAATTCTATAGAGCTTCGGATATTGAGAAGCCGATCAACACCGCACGCACGCACGCACGCACGCACGCACGCACACACACACACACACACACAGTACGCTAGTGTGCAGTACGCGCAACCTAGCACACACGCAGCCTATTGAGAGAGATTGAGAGGGGAGAGGAGAAGTGTGCCTCTGACTAAAGTAGCCTTCTTCTGAGTTGTGAACCCGGCTTGACAGTGGCAGCGTTCC
>OMKK01087927.1:0-7500 GCA_900302305.1 Polymixia japonica
CACACTGTATCAATTGTACTGTTCACTCATAGTCCCATACATGACCTATTGTGTGGAGGTTTGGGGAAACACATACAAAACAAACACTAATCCAATTTTCATATTACAGAAGAGAGCCATAAGAATTGTAAATCACTCTGACTATTATGAACCATCCAATGCACTCTTCATTCAATTAAATACCTTAAAATTTGATGATCTAGTTGAGCTAAAAACTGTCATGATATTGTATAAAGCACACAATAACTCACTCCCATACTGCATTCAGAACCTGTTCAAAACCAGAGAGAGCCAGTATGAACTGAGGGGAACAGGCATGTTTAAAAAAACCAAGGTTAGAACAAACATAAAAAAAAGATGTATCTCTGTTAAAGGGGTAAACATATGGAACAGCTGTGACAATGACTTAAAAATGTGCAACTCACTATACAAATTTAAGTCAAGGTTTAAATATAATGTGTTAAATAAATATAAAATGTTATTATAATCTAAACTATAATATAATGTATGCATATAATGTATAATATAATGTACGACCGTAACTTTTTGGCTTTGTTTTTTTCTATTTTTACGGTTGTGCTACTATCTTGATATAATTTACTTTAAAAAGGGTCGGCATTATAAGCTATAGCTTCAGCCGACACCTTTTCAGTCTTTCTTCTGTCATGTTTTTTATTTTTATGTAATGCTTTATTGTTATTTTGTTAAAAAAAAGACTGAAATAAATTATTCATTCATTCATTCATTCATTCATTTATATAACAATTTTAATATACATAAGTACATATTGGGACTGAAAAGCCACTTACTCACACCTTCGAAATATACACATTGAAGCCAAAATGACAACTGATATTGCTGGCTTGTTAAGACCTACTCATTAAAATGTAGAGTTTCATGAAATGTGTTTTCAGTTGAGTCTTATGAGGAGATTTGAAGTTAAGTAATTATATTCCCCAGGGCAGGTTGTTCTAAAGTTAAGGCACCCTGACCACAAATGCTTGATCTCCTTGTATTTTTAATCAAGACTTTAGAACAGTCAAAAGAGCGTTGTCTGTAGAGCTAATACTACGCTTTTGTACAGAGGGAGTCAAAAGCCTTGTAATATCAGCAGGGGTCAAGCCTTTATTGAAATTCTTTCTAAAGCCAAGCCAAAGAAAGGTAGCTAAAATGGAAGTCAAATGATCCATCCACTTAGTGCAAGTTAAAACAACTGTGTTGTGTTAATGTCATCATTTATCATCATAGGATGTGAGTGCACGAAGCTTTTTATTTCTATTAAACGATGTTGCAAAGTAAATAATTGATGAACTTCAATATTTTTCAGTATGAGGTTGGCTGGAGCCAAAAGTTAAAAGCTGCTAAACATCTTTGATTTATAGCGCGTGCGCGCGCGTGTGTATGTGTGTGTGTGTGTATGTGCGTGTGTAAAGAAATAAAGTGTCAATGTTTTGATAAAAAAAAAAAGAAATACTCTTTAACTTTGCAAATATATTTTGAGCTTGTTTTCTGTTTCTTTGACTGTGCTGAGAACATTTTATACTTATACTTTGCTGCTCCCACTCACATATGCCACGCTCCTACCTCACTGTCTATCAGTACTCCACTCCAACGCCCAACCCTGCAGTTACGCAAGCCAAGAGCGAGCGCGTAAACCCGGTCGCCCCTCCACAGCTGCTGCCGCCGCCGCCGCCGCCGCCGCCGGTGACGCCTCGTATTTTACTCCAAGGAAAACAGGGAGATATTGTGAGGAGGGCCCGACGGTAATAGATACGTCAGAGGGAGATATTTTTCCAGACGAGAGGGGTGATTTTACACTCGGGGGGGGTGACTGCTGAGTGTTTGCGGAAAATACTGAACCGCTAAGTCAACTCGCAGGTAGATAGAGAGGGAAGAGAAAGAGACGGAGAGAGACGAGGGGGTTCGCTCTCATCGGAGAACCGTACACTTTCACACCGAGGTTTGCCTCATCTTCCATCCACCGAGTCTTACTTTGCTTTAATGTTAATTTTGCTCTTTTACAGAGAGAGAGAGACAGATAGACGGAATGAGATTCCCTCCAGTCTTACCTATATCCTCCTGATTTCCGTCTCTTCTGATGATAATTACATATGACTGAAACTCCAGCTGCGATGTTCAAGGTGCTTGAGAACAACTCTTGCGCGTTCCACGCTGTCTTCCGACACACACGCGTGTTTTCTTTAAAGCACTTGCAAATACAACGGCAATTTGATTTGGCTCTGCTGCACTATAACGAAGAAACACTTTTCCTTTCCTCGCGTAGAAAGTTCACTTGCTGTAGCTCGTGCAGTATAGTTTTTTCTTTTTTTCTTTCGCCCTAGGCTTTCAGCAAAGTTTGCTCAACTTTTTTCGTGTCTCTTTGTATTTGAAATGAAAGCAAGTGCGGCATTGGGTTTTCTCAGGGTATCATGGGATTGTCTGCGAGTCTTTTGTACTTTTCAAGCATCCCTCGTCTTCCCCTTCTCTCTCTCTCTCCCAAAACCCCCTCGTGGCTCGTGTTCAGTACATTGCAGATGTGTGTGTGTGTGTGCGTGCGTGTGCAGGACTGTATAGTACATGTGATTTTTCAATGAGGCGAACACCCATTTGTTACCCAAACCTGGCGTGTCTACGCAGCCCTTTACATTTTAAACAGAGAATACCTACGTCTCATACGGACAGCTAGTATACGTTTGTCGCTCTTTCTTCCGCCGCTTCCTCTCTCACGGTTAAAGCGCCGCGTGATTGATTTTGATGTTTTTGAGCTGATACACACGTCCTGGTGGTGCACAACGGGCTCCCGCAATGAATCAAGTCCCAACATGTCCGCTTAGGTCATTTATGAGTATTTTGGGCAGAAAGTAGAGTTTTCTAAACACAACCAATAACAAGTTGCTACATGTTGTTTCATGCTATGGCGTGGCTAGCCTGGACAGACGGCTGTTTGTAAAGTTACCACCCATGTCACATAACGCTCTCCAAACCCCTTACATTTGCCTTTTTTGACACTTTAGTTTTCTTCTGTCTCAGCTTATAACAGGACGTTACATACAGTAGGAAGACTATACAGCCCTTTAGATAGAATTACCTTGAGCTGAAAATACATTAAAGGGGCACTATGTAGTTTCCTGTCAAATCCCAAGGCCAACATTATATAGTTTCGGTGAAAATTTGAGTTAGTTTTCAGTTTCTAATTTGGAAGGAAAGAATATGACTCATTTACCGTTTGTTGGCTTATGTAAACGTAAAATACAATTATATATACAATGAGATACAATTTTATGTTTACCAGAAAAAACAACGCATTATTGGAAAAATAAGTTATAGGATTATATCCTATGTGGAAATACCATGATTTGGGCAGTGATGTTATTCTGGTCAACATTCAAATTGTGTAAATGGCCTACATTTGATGCCATCACCCTATCCTTGTCTAATGTAGGCCTCGTTGATGAAGGTTTATACTAAACCTGTTGATGGATAGATCTTTGGTTATCTCAACAGGAATGAGTTTCATGACCAAGGGTTAGATGCTTTGGAAGAAAGGTAAAATGCATATCTTTATAACTTTATGAATGGCCATTATATCCCTGTGGACATAATAACCTCTTCAGGGACTACACATCCTTCCATTTTGTCTATGTATTCTTTTGACACACAAACTCTGGAAATCCTACAAATCATGTACTGTAATAACATATACTAGTGTACAATGATATAGACTACAGCAAGGTTCTCTCACATGCTCATTATCTCCCATGTTTTCAGCAGATATTCTGTGCCACTGAAAATTAATTTGATTTACTCCTGCTTACTTGTCAGTCTTTTTTTTTTTTTATGTATGCGGCAACCTTACCTTACTTGTTTGTTCATGGATACTTGAAAGACATCTGCTGAAGCATAGCCAAGTAGTGAAATAACCTACTGTTTATGACTGTCAGTTGTACAGGATCTAATTGTTGCTATTTTTCCCCCTAAGGGACATCAGGTACATGAGTCAAGCAAAGAGAATGGTCCTTCATTACCCTCAGTGCAGTTTTAAATCAGACCATAATCAACTAGTGAAGGAAAATAACTTCTAACTAAAAATAACATTCAGTCCCGTCTCAATTACCTACGGTACGTTATTAACTTTTTTTTGTTTTTAAGTGAATAAGATATGTATATAGAGCAACGCAGCCCATATCCCAAATAGCACAGTATCTACTATTAAAGGTGCTCTAGCGTTGGTGAGGTGAACTACAATAACAAACCAAAACAAGAAGCGCAATGTTCTCTTCAGGGGGAGATTAAATCTCCAAAATCCCAATATGTTTTGGGAGAAAATACGCTGCCCGCGATCCAAAGAACACAAGAATAAAGGATTATCAGAGTCCTGGAATGTCCCAGTGAGAGCCTGCATGTCAATCCCATTGAAAAGGTGAATTGAATTTAAGAGGTGATCTTAGAAAGTGGCTAATTTCAGGGAGTTTGAATTTCTTTGTAAAGGTGAATAGAGAAAATTCCTTAAAATTACTTTCTTCTTTCTAATATGTGCTCCGTTTAATTTTTAGTAGACTTACTACTACTTGAGGGGTATGCACGCTTATACAACCAAGCTGGTTTTATTTTTAATAAATTGTAAATTTTATTTGTACCTTGATTTTGCTGCTTACTTTTTCCAAACGAAAGTAGAAAAAAACAACTCTGACTCAAATGGTTTTCATTTCAGGCCTCACAACAGTAAAACCGGGTTTATAAAATATATTTTGCATACAGTAGTGTATGGCAGACTTACTTTTTTCTCCATGTACATACTGGAGTATTTTACCAAAATAAGATGCTCCAATGTGTTTAGAATGTGTTTGCAAAAGCCTGTTCCTACAGCCAGGCTGCACTTAGCATATCTGTGTTTTGACCGAGCATCTTCTTTCGACCGGCCTTCTTTTAGCATTAGTCACAATGGTTAGGGTAGTCTGCCATTGTTTACTGTGTGTTTAGGGCTATATATGTTTCCAATTTACTTTGGGATTTGTTTGATGAATTTTTGTTTTTGTTCAATTCAGATGAACTTGGGTTTAATGGAGTTCTCTGAAATAAGTACCAGGCTCAGCTGGGAGACGACTTACTGTCATTGCTCATCCTTTAGAACTGAAGGGCCTCATAATGATAGGCTTGGGAATCATTGCTACTCAAGTGAAAATTGAATATGATGGTTTATTTATGGATATTTTTGAATTATAGGAAAATTGTCTAATCCTTCTCTCCCTATGTCTCTCTTGCTCTGTCTTTCTCTGTCCCGTCCAGCTACTAGTTGTTGTGACTGTGGAGGCTAAGGGCAGTATGGATGACTTCACCAAGGCTACTGCTGCTACATTGTCCAGAGGCAGACCAGTAATTGACTGCTGTTCAAAGGATGGGCCCCTAGAGCAGGCCTTGAAGTGAAGGACTGAACACACACACACACAGGCATAGATACCCAACATAAATGGAGACAGATCTCTCAAGAAAACGACCGTATGTGTCGTTTGTCGAAACAGGTCAAAACGACCAATATTTACATTTTACTCAAACAACGTTTCACCTTCGACGAATCAGGAGACACATCGTCAGCGGCTGAAGTTGTTCTTCTTCGTGTGGTTTTTAGCGGGGTGCAGGGTGGCAGGGGGAAACTCAATATTCATTAATTCTGTACTGCTGTAAAAAAATGTCTGATTTTTAAGAAAGCAGCCAGGAATCAAGCCCAGGTTGCAGAAGTGAGAGCGCCGAATGCTAACCACTAGACCACCAGGGTGCCTAAGTTTTTTATAGATTACTATTAATCTATTAATAGATTACTATTAATCTATTAGATTACTATTAGACTATTCTGGTCCCAACGACTTGCACATTAGGCGGCGCTGATTGGGCCGCGCAGCATCACATGCAGGCAGGCGGGCCTGGAGGCCTGCTGACGTGCGTTCAGCTGCTCAAATGCCGCACAAAACGCTCATATTGGTAGTTTTGGGTCATATCGACAAAGACCTATATTGTTGTTTCGTTCGGAGGTCTTGTTGCATGAATCTGAACACATACTTATACTCGTGCCCTTGTCCCACTTTCGGTGATGAGGTATTTTATGGTACCTTCAACAGACTCATGAGTAAATTTTATGTACAATACAGATTGAATGTTTACAGTTTCCTCATAATCTTGTGGCAACAATCAATGTGTGAGCACCTAGGAGATAACTGCTGGATGTCATCACATAACAGTCAAACAAACTCACACATACATTACACACACACACACACAGATACACACACAGTAACACATGGCTGCACCCGCATGCATCTTCATTTCCCCTTTATATTTATTTATTGAGACAAGTATCAGCAATTTACTGTTGTCATGGAAACAAACTTACCTCTCTAATGTATTTGCTGGAGAAATTATTGCAGCTCATAAAGATTTATTTAGCACTCCAGTAATGTCTGGATTGTGTGTGTGTGTGTGTGTGTGTGTGTGTGTGCGCGCGTGCATGTGTGTATCTGTCAGACAGTTTAGCCAATGGCTAATGATTAATTTCACTGTATTAAAATTCATCTTAATGAAGTGATATGAACATCAGTCTCTACAGGCATATGATAAAGAAATTAAAAAATGTTAAGTTCTCCATTTGTCAAACTGTAAATAGCAGATAAACACAAGTAAATGCTTTTTTTTAATCCAAATTATCAGAGGTGAAAGGGTCAGATCACTTCAATATATGCCCTTTTGGCAGATTTGTCCCCAGAAACAAAAGAATAGAATTTTAAGACAATAATATCTTAAATTCCTTGTTAATGCAGTACATTATTTAAAAACAAGTACTTTTTCACATTCAAGTGAGAATATATTTTGCTTTACATTTTGGAAACAGAAAATAATCCTAACCCAAATTGAGGGATTTTACTGAACAGTTATTTGATATGAAGACTACAAAAGCAGTGAGAAAATGATGCATAATTGATGAGGCAGGCGGAGGTAGGTGGTTGAGACAGGGGAATAGAAGGATGAAGAGTTCTGACCAGTTAGAAGGTTAAAGAGGCTGAACAGGATCTTGCCAAATATGTCAGTATTATTTAAAGGCAGAATGAGTAGTATTTTCCTAAAAAAAACAATGTACTGTATAAACTCTAGAAAAAGAATCCCTCTCAATCATCCCTTATGACCCACTAGAAGTATGTGTTGGTGTCTGTATCTGCAGAGACTCTGCCCTCTGTCTGTATTTTCTTATTTTGCTGTGTTTGGGACTTCTGGGCGTCAACCTTTGGGCGGCGGGTGCTTCTGGTGTCGTTGAGCCGGGGAGGAGGGGCCAACTTTGAATGTTGTGTTTACAAACTGCAACCGACAAATCCTACTCATTCTGCCTTTAAACCTCTCATTTTGGTCCCAGATGGTGAAAGTATAGTTTTTCTATATATAATATAAGAACTGCATCCCAGTTTTACCTCATTCTACAGCAGAATGTCTAGTTTACCTCATCTCGTTTTAAGATTT
>OMKK01087927.1:10000-15814 GCA_900302305.1 Polymixia japonica
CTCATACTGGGGCTGGCGAGCTATGTTGACACGTGCGCAGCAACAGTACAAGTGAATGTGTTCGGGCGGGTGTAACGTGTTTTCACTCCTGTTATTGAGTTTACTGGCGCGCGCGAGTGTGCGCGTCTGCGTCTGCGTGCGTGCGGGCGGGCGTGTGCATGCTCCGCTGGTTCGCAGTGAAGTCTGGGGAATTGCTCAGGTCAGAGCGGTTTACCAGACCGCCGTAAAAAAAAGCCTCGGCGCGTGTTTATGTGTGGGCGCGTGCACGTGCCCGAGCGCCCCTCCACACATCGTTCCACAGCTAAATGTTATTGCCCAAGCCAGAGATTACACTCTTTATATCCCTATTACCAGCTGCTCTCTCGCTTTCACTGCCTCTCTCTCTCTCTCTCTCTCTCTCTCTCTCTCTCTCTATCTATCTCATATTCATTTTCCTCTCTTCATCCACCGCCCGCTTTCATACGTCCTCCTCTTTCTCCTTATATCACTCTTTTTTTTTTAATTCTCTGCTTCTCTGGGCAGGCGCCGGAGTCGGGGAAAGGGCTTAAACATCGGGATAAACGGGGTGAGATTGCATTTTGACACGGCTCATATTATTTCTCCTTCAATTTCTACGCCGGCCCGGGAATGCGGGACTCTCGTTCCTCGTCTCCCCGCCTTCGTCGCTTCCCTCCTCTCCCTCTCCCTCCCCGCTTATCGTCCCTGTCACAATGCGTCGCAGCTGGGGAAAGGTGTAATGGCCGGACAGAGTGCTCTATACTCTTCCAAGTCCCTCATCTCTTTATTCATTTATTCATTGTCCTGTGCACACTTTTGTACGGCAAAAGCGCGCCACAACGGGAGGAGGAGGCGGGAGGGGAGGCGCGGCGGAGGAGTAGGAACGGGGGAAGGGAAGGAGAAGGAGAAAGATTATTCATGACAAACTGATGTTGCCCCCGCGCGCCCGGCAGAGAGAAGGGTCAAGCAATCTCATTCTCCGAGTTCAGCGCCGGCTCGCGAGCGGCTCCGGCTCCAGATGAATTCACTGCGTATTGATCAGTCAGTCTGCTAGTCTGGGACGTGCACGCAACACACGCGCGCGCGCGTGCACGCACACACACACACACACACACAAACAATTACCCTCGACGTTTGCCGTGTTGAACACACGTGTTGAATATAAAACAAATAGTTGTACTGCAATTATGCATAAAATAACCTCCTGTTTTTTTCAGCAGAAATTAGCCACTGTTGAACCACAAGCCTGCAACCAGCCTGCGCTTGTCCATCATTTGATTTCAGTTAACCTGACTCCGAGCGCCCGTCCTGCTTGACTGGCTCAATCGTTTAGGAATGAACTTCTTCGCCAGGCAAAACCCAGCCGTAGTTTCCACTATTTTATTATTTTGTAAGAAAACGCACCCCGATACACTCACACACGCACGCACGCACACAGACACACAGACACACACACACACACACACACACACACACACACACACACACACAGGCATGTCTAACTGAGTTATTGAAGTTATTGTACGTTTGAAAGTTGAACTGTTTTAGACTGCTCTATTTGTCAGTGCATATGACCGGAGTGTGTGCAGTTCCGCACAGTAACTACTGGAAACACCATCAGGTCTCCCAGTAAAGGCTGTTGGTGATTC
This sequence comes from Polymixia japonica, assembly GCA_900302305.1. Classification (NCBI taxonomy): domain Eukaryota; kingdom Metazoa; phylum Chordata; class Actinopteri; order Polymixiiformes; family Polymixiidae; genus Polymixia; species Polymixia japonica. The sequence continues at coordinate 11,647 of OMKK01087927.1, forward strand.
TATATTGATTTAGGGAAGATCTCCTATTGCTTCAGAGGGCTGGCAAAAATTATAATCACAACTAACATAACAATTGTGCTATTCAGCTTCAGCCCATGATGTATCGTTCTTAAAAACGCTCTAATTCATTGTACAAGGACAAGTGTTAGAGAAATTGGTTCGAAGGCGCGGCAACAACGCGAACTTCAACTCGGAAATGAGGGATGATTTTAAGTGAGCGTTGTGCGTGGGAGATTCTGGAATATTGTCTGGAAGTTCCATCAGTATCAGGAAAAATGGAACCAAGGAAAAACCATTCTAATAATCCCCTGCTCTTGTTAGGGAGTAATAGAGGAACGACAGGAATAGTCAAAGTTAAATAATTGAATATGATTATAATAGAAGTAAATGATGATGATTATTGGCACTGGTGATTTTACCCACGTGTCAGTGCTCACTGTACGTGGCATGAATCAGGACTAGCGCTCATGTGAATTATTCTAAATGGGCGCAATCATGTTGAAATGAGTTTAAAAAAAAAAAGTATTTTTTGTTATTTGTGTATCACATTGCCACATATTACCTAGCCATCTGATCTATTCGCTGAAAATGAAATGAGTATTACATATACAGAACAGAAAATATGCAGAAACGACATATTTTATCCTAGTATTGATCCAACATTTGCTTTAGCCATCATTACCCAGATGTATGGAACAGCTAATCTCACCCAGAAAGGAGTAAATGGCAGCTTTAGTTTCCTTGTTAAAGTCCCCTGCTGTGGAATATGGTGCCAAACTCAAGTTAGGCCTCAGTTAGGCCTCATTAGATTACTGTCTTATATTACTGTACAGGATGTGGATGAAAGTGACGTATTGATCTCTTTACAAAGGCAGACAGAACCAGACAATCCCTCCTCTATATTTTTAAACATGTAATGACAGAATTAGGCTTTTTAAACCCTCCAGAAGCTTTAAGAGATGTTAAGCTGGATAAACAAACTGCCCCTGAGGGCAGGACTGAGGCTCTGGACTAAAGCTTGCTTAGTCACTCAATGTTTAGATGAGAGGACGCATCGTAGCAGAAACTAATCTCATCTAAGATCAGATTTATCTTATTGTCGCTTATTGCAGCTGATGAGGCTAAACCTGTGCTCACTGTGTGCCTAAGGCTCACTCCTAACAGTAGTACTAATGCCCACTTCCTGATCTCAGCAGTCAGGTTGATCAGACCACTGATAGGGCTTCATTATGGTGGATGTGAGAATCAGAATGATCAATCAGAATGCTTTCAGGAAGCAAGCAGTGAAACATCCTCACTCTAACAGTGCTGGCTTTTATACGAGATGAATTTAAGCTCTGTGTGTATGTGTGTGTGTGTGCGCGTGCGTGCGTGCGTGTATCTATGAGTTATGTCACACACACATACATACGTAAGATTAATCCACTCAAGAGTCTGTTAAAGGTATCATAAATTGCCTCATCCTCAACGAGATGTATTGAAAAGGGGGACCACAAGGTCATGACAAGTATGTGATTGTCTGTAAAATAAATAATATTGTCATTAGCATTATATACAATGAATCATATTTATATAAATAATGTCAGGCTAATCATTTTGAATCACTTCAGCTGGCCGGCCTACCTCCCTCTCTCCGTTGTTCAATCCTCCCACCTCCCTCGGCTGTCTGACAGGCTGATGTTTAGGCTGCGAGGTGAGGAGGTGAGGAGGTGACTCCGCTGGGAGCCCTCTCCCCAGTAATTGGCTGTCACACAGAGCTTCCCAAAGTTGGCAAATCGGATTTTCCTCGGCATCTGCGAGCACAAGGGTTAAGGTCAGGGATAATATGGCAGGGTGCGGGCTTTAACCGCGGGTATAAGTGCGTGTGCTTAACCTCTTACTAGCTCTTTCTGTCTCTCTCTCTCTCACTTATCCACCTCTCCGTCTGCCCGTGCCTCTTTCACTTTTACTCTCTCACCTTTCTCTCTCTCTGATGCTCTGACTCTCCAGGTACCTTGTTACTGTTCAATCCCTTTCTGTTTTTTTGTTTTTTGTTTTTTGTTTTTTTAATTCCTTGTAGTCATGCTATCCCCGTCAGAGACGAACAGCTTACCCCTTACAGAAGAAGTCACACGAATTTCACGATTAATCGCATTTTGAACGTGTTTCCTGTGCACGCTTTTTTTTTAACCCTTCACGCGAATTCCATGATTCCACGCGTGCTTACTTGGTTTCGCATGTGTAATTTTCACGGCACCACGTGCGACTCTGCGAAGCATGTTGCTTACGCGCGAAAGCAACGCTTCGCATGTGACAACGCGAAAATGACACCCGTGAAATCGCGTCAATCGCGTGAAACCACGTCAGCGACGTGAAATCGCGTCAATCAACGTGAAAATGTGGAATGCGAAGCGCCCCAAACGCACGTGGGGAAACACATGTGATAACGTGAGGAAAAAACCTGACTAATCTCCGACTTCCTTTTAAACTTTCCCTGCGATTTCCCAGCCCGGCACCGTTTTAATCAGTTTAACAAATCCCCAGATGTTCGCCTAGACTTGTCAGTGAGGACGCGTTGGCAGCAATAACTCTGGTGTAGGTAGTATCGCCGTTTCGTGCCCCCTAGAGGTGGCACAGCAGAACAAGTGCCAACTAGGACAGCGCTGCAGACTGCAAGGTTGTTGTTGCGCTCCCCGCCGAGGCTGTTGGGGTACAGTGGTGAGCCGCGGGGTGCGTTAAGCGTTCCGTCTGCAAGGGGCATCGAGGCATCGCCCGCGCCAGCGCTGACATTTTTACCTCCACCTCCACTCGCTGGCTCTTTACCGGATGAAATGTCTCTCTCTCTCTCTCTCTCTCTCTCTCTCCCTCTATCTCTATCGGCAAACAGGATAGAGCGAGAGAGACGGAGAGAGAGAAAGTGAGAGAGAGAGAGAGAAGATGTAAAGAAAAGAAAAGCGGAAGCAACTGCTGATGGATAAATGGTTACTAATAACGCTATCATTTTCCGCAGCAAGGGCACCGAATCCAATAAAACCCTGAGTTCCAACAAGCTTCTGAGCCAGAGAAATGTACTGTATACAGTCGGGAGGCAAAGTCATACACAAAACAGGTAGACCGAGATATGGATGCACCGCAGATGGCCGTGCGTCGTTTCATACTACTGGAACATGAATACTGGCAAACTTAATTCCTAGCCCCCGGTACTTCTGTCAACTTCCTCTAATCTCCTGTCACAATGTCCTCTCTTAACCTCTTCTCACTGAAGGGTATACGACTGCATTTTGCCGCGAGACCAATTCGACGCTAATGCATCGCCAGCTCAACAAGTCACTTAAACTGAAGTTTATAGCTTCTACCAAAAGCCTTGATGGGCATAAATGACACGTCTGCTCAGCCTGATCTAATGGTAATTTGAGAGAAATTACGAATGAGAAAAAGTCGAGGTCAGAGAGTTATGAATGTCTCCCGCAACATCAGAGGTACCGAGTTTTAGCCCTGCCTTTCAACAGCTACTGTTAAAGTATCCAAGCCGAAAGCAAAAAGTATAAAAGGATCTTTGCATAACCATAATCTAGTGCAGAGGTGGGCAATCATGTGCCATGGAGGGCCAAGAGTATGCAGGTTTTCATTCCAACCAAAAACTACACCAGGTGATTTCACTAATTAGCCCCCTCCTCTCTTGTCAAAGGTGTGCCAATCAGTGAAATCACCTGGTTGGAATGAAAACTTGCATACTCTTGGCCCTCCATGGCACATGATTGCCCACCCCTGATCTAGTGGTTGTAGTGGCTTTACTTTAACCTGTCCTTTAATTTAGATATAAGCATCCTTTTCCCATGGTCCTAACCCTAATGGTGGAAAATTGTATAGTGAACCAAGTGTTCTGTTTTAGGACTAGGTGATACAATCCCTCGTTTGATTCACGTACTTGAGATGTGAGTGGGGACAAAGCTGCCATTCGAGGGGTTTCCAAGTGGGAGCTGTGGTGATGTGTGTGTGGGGCGGGGGAGGATTAAAAGCTTCATTGAGGTCATCAGGTGGGCACCCTCCTTCACCGGTATTTCGATGATAAGCCCACAACACCTCTAGAGGGCTCATCGGCAACACCTGGCGTCCCAGGTGTGTCCCCCTCTGCTTTTAACCCGTCGATATCATTGATGATGCTTCGGGGCCCAGGAGGTATCTCTCC
>OMKK01087931.1:0-10170 GCA_900302305.1 Polymixia japonica
GTGATTAGATGTCATGGTGATTAGATGTCATGGTGATTAGATGTCATGGTGATTAGATGTCATGGTGATTAGATGTCATGGTGATTAGATGTCATAGTGATTAGATGTCATAGTGATTAGATGTCATGGTGATTAGATGTCATGGTGATTAGATGTCATAGTGATTAGATGTCATGGTGATTAGATGTCATGGTGATTAGATGTCATAGTGATTAGATGTCATAGTGATTAGATGTCATGGTGATTAGATGTCATAGTGATTAGATGTCATAGTGATTAGATGTCATAGTGATTAGATGTCATAGTGATTAGATGTCATGGTGATTAGATGTCATGGTGATTAGATGTCAGGGCTCAACAACTCCAATTTTCATTTCCTGTTAAAGCTCTGATAAAAGCTCGTAGCACTGTATCAGACCGTTTGGTGTGTTTAATGTGACATACGCATCACTGTTGGTGTGTCATGTTCCTGGTGTGTAGCATCACACCAAGAAAGTCAATCTTTGGTGATTTATTTCTCTTGATTTTTCCTTGAATGTGAAGTTTCCTTGGTTAAATATCTAGTGATGGAGATTTAAAACCACCTGGGCTTCAGTAAGATACATTAATTAGCATTCTTTCATTGATTCCTAAAACCTTTGGCGATACGTGGTTTTCTTCTAACAGTACTGATATAATGGACCGTATGAAAAGTAAACTGCAGTGAACCTTCGCTCTCTGAGATCTGTTATATTGTGATATCATTCCCCTTGTCTGAATGCTGCTTTCATATCGTTACAACAGACTAGTACTCTCATCATAAGTAACAGTCAGAAGCAGACCCAGCCTCATCGTCGTGTCCTAAGACATATCATAAGAAACATTAACCTAAACTTAGCAGATTAAATTATTTTTCAGTATATCTCATTGTCTGTCTGTGACTACACACACCACAGAACCCCAACCAAACACCAGTTTGAGCATTTATATACAGTATCTAAACCCTATTGTTCTCTAGTCCAACTGTCCACATGCTGAGGATAGGGGGTTGCTTTATTGCTGTGAATTTGACAATGCCTGCAGCACGGTCAGTCAGAACAAGGTCATGGCACAGTAAAACCCCCAGGAGGCAGGAAACCAGCTCCTGTCCTAGAGAGGCCTGACCTGACCTGTCCTCATCTTGTCCTTCTCTACCTAGAGAGGACAAAGTAACCAGTCTACAGACTGTAGCCTAGCGACAGAGAGTCTTTAAACCACTGTGTGCTTCACGCAAAGCAAATCTAACAAAGGTGATTAAACATCTAGACGCTCCCAGCTTCACCTCACAGCCCAATGCTATCTTCACAGGCAGAAAACAGGTCAGTCACCATTTTAAATTTTGCGGAAAGGTGAACATCCCTGAACATCTCCTCCAACATCTTCATGTCTGAGTGGTTTTCTAAGAGCTAGCCAAAGTAGGTTCATGTGTTGACATGTAGAGCTAGCTACACGGCTACATGCTAACTTTGGCCTAAAGGTTTAGTGTTCCTGCATTGAGGCCAGGTCATGGAGAGAAATAACACAGTCAGCACACTGTAGCTGGGATAATCTTCTGTAACTTCTCATCCTCATCCTCCTCATCTTCCTCTGGCTGGTCTACCTCTCTGCGCTGATCTTGTAGCGCAGAACGAAGTAAGCGATGAGACGCAGTGAGATGAAGAAAATGCCGAGAACAATGAAGTCCAGGTAGAGTTTGGCGTCCACCATGTCCAGCTCCTTCAAGATGGCGTCTGACTTCTGGAAATGGCAGGTGGTGTCTTTGTCACAGTGCAGGTCCTCTCTGTCCAGACCGTAGATGGACAGGATGATGCCCTCAAAACCATACCTACAGAGAACAGTCAGGAGGTCTGTATTATCACTCAGCTACTATAAACTCCACATACCACAGAACTATCCTAAAACTTAGACTGTACTGAAGTCTTTCCATTTTTTGGCAAATTAATACTTTGAATCCCTTAAAGCTGTACCTCAGAATGGGGGAAAGTCGCTTTTTTTGGGGGTGAAGGTGGTCACCTCAAAGCCACACCCTCAATAAACATCAACATCTCTAAGGATTCTGCCAGACAGACTGGCTCCAGTCTTCAGTGTAAGGTACAGGTTAGACCAGGCCTGGACCAGTCTGATACAGTATCTACATTCCTAGCAGATACATATTCTTCAAATACGTCGGACGTCACTATGCTTCAGAGTGGTGCTTGGCACAAAAAATTATATTATTTTATTTGATTCTGTTTCTATTGGTGCTTAATGTTTAATATAATTATATGTGGCACACTATGATTATTTCCCTGTTAGTTATTGGTATTTGTATACTTTTCCTCTGTACTTGCTACTGTGACAACCTAATCTCCCCACAAGGATTAATAAAGTTAATCTGATTTTATCTAATCTTATTTTATCTGATGTTATCTTATCTAATCATATCCTATCTTCTCAGAAGCAAAGTTTAAATCATCCAAAAGAAGACGCAGCCTGTTGTTCCAGAGCTGACTGAATGCCAGTCTGACCTGACGTAGGAGATGTAGGACATCCACTGCAGGTACCAGGGAATGGTGTCAAAACTGACAAAGAACCCAGAGAACAGCAGCACAGGAATGGCTGTCACCGGCCCCACAAACGTCGCCACCTAGAGGAGCAACAGAGAAATACACATGATATCCTGAACGCCTGAGTAGAGCGTTGTGTGTTCAGAATGAACTGAGCAGGTAGAGCTATCAGTACAGATGTTATTCACTACACAGGAACAGGACTGAAAAACATGCCGGAGTCCATCCAAACCACACATTTTTACATGATTGATCAAGTAAATCTAACAAGCAAATCTAAGCTTAATCTAAAGGCTACCAGTGCATGTGCAAAAAAATCTCAAAAATAGGTCATGCAGCAAATATTAATTGTTAAACGTGGTAAAAGCGAAGATGTCTCCGTCGGGGACAATGCACGACATCTTATGACAGTAGAGCAGCTTAGTTCAGGATGTTTGGTTTGAACGTCCTGGGAGCGCTTGCTGACCTGCAGTGAGGTGGAGGCAGCCCCGATAAGCAGGCCCAGGGATTGGGCCACGAGGGAGGTCAGGACCCCAAGGGACAGGAAGAGGAAAAACCTGGCAGCGTCTGGAGGCTGGGCCGTCATCCAGTAGACGATACTACAGTACACCACCGGGAATACTATCTGTGATATAACACACACAGTATAGCACCAACGTCAATTTATACAAATAGACTCACAAGTTATGATGTAATGTTACAGAGGTGAGATATTTGCTGCTTTCTGAGAGAAAACCTCACAAAGTAGAAGTTTCCCTGACTCTGACCCTCAGTGGACATCTTGTTACTGGCTCACCTCACACCACTGACATGAATTCATATTTCATAATGTATGTATCACATGCCATTCTGAAACAGTTTACTCAGCACTGGCCTTGTTTATGTTTTGACTCAGTGCTTTGAACACGTTTTATTCTTAGACAGTATTTGACAACCAAACACAAGTTTTACATGTGTTCCCTGTTCCAATAGATCCACTGGAATCTATGTGAATATACCTACAATGTACTGTATATGTACTGTATATGTACTGTATATGTGACCAAAGCATCAACCCAGACTCGTGTGAATGGTCTGACCTGGAAGGGGACGTCTGCCATGGTCTTGGCCAGGTAGTAAGCTTTCAGACTGTACCAGTAGTTCAGATGCTCGCGAAGGAAGACACCCATCTCCAGAGGAACTGTAGATCAGACCACAGACGGACTATTTTTAAAATTATATTATATTTGGAGAACGATATTAAGGGTTTTTAAAACAAACTTTGTACAACAACTCCTTACTGGTAACCCCTATCTAACATGTTCAGGACATGTTTTATGATCCTGACCCAGCAGTTGAGGAACCAAGGTTGGATGTATGACAGGCAGCTGTACTTACAGGTGAGGACGGTGGGCATGAGAGCAGCGAACATGAGGAAGAGCATGGAGAAGAAGAGGAATCCTGAGTTGCTCAGGACCTTCTTGGCCTCATTTCCGATGCCCAGGTAGAGCAAGCCAATTAGAACACCGATCCCGATGTGAGAGGAGATCCTCAGGTGGGTCAGAACCTGATGAAGGAAGAGAACAGACACTCAACTTGTTCTGCAGGGAAACACTATTACCTCTCCACATCCACCAGCCTCCTCTGGCTTAGCTAGCCACTGGGCGTGGCTCCTGCCGTTGCTAGGAGACTGTTGTAAACCTGTTTGAAGCATGACATTCTTGTACTAAAAGACGAAATATTTTAAATTGTGCTAAAATCATGCACATGGAACAGCGCCCCCCATCTGACCTCTGGGACAGAGGTCATCGCAACAGAGAGGTTCCTGGTTGACAGCCTAAAGAAACCTGATACTAGCACTGCTTGGAGGGACAATTACACCCTAAAATACAATTCCCATGTTCGCAATGAGATTCTTGATTGAACAGTGTATGATTCTCAGAACAGCATTGTGTGTATGTGTAGATGTTATTTTTAATCTTTTTAGAGTCAGAGTTACTAAATGTACGTCGAAACAGACCTGGGACCCAGATCCTGGTCACCACATAGAATTTAGGACACACCTCACTAATAAACAGCCTGTGTAGATAATATACTTTACTGTGTGTGTGTGTGTGTGTGTGTGTGTGTGTGTGTGTAGATACACGTGGAGATCACTGGTATGTTTGACAGCCCAGCCTCTGTTTTTGGATGTAGTATATAAGCATGTCCAGTAGGTGTCAGTGTGTCTCCTCTCACTGAGTCCCTGAGGATGCTGAGGAAGGTCCGTTTGAACAGGATGGAAAACTGAGTCATACAGCTGGCCGAGAAACTATGGCAACCCTCCGAGGATGACGACTCCTGAGAGAGAGAGAGAGAGAGAGAGAGTGGTACTCTTACTATTGGTTGTTTGTAATGTTGGTGATCTAGGAATAGAGTGCCAAAGTGATTATGTTTTTTTGTAGGTAAACCTGGCAGTTAGCTCCACCATGGGTTCCTTCGCCAAAACTCTAATGGTTTTTTCCCATTGGGATTTGAACTGATGCAGAATATAAGCTCTGTGACAAACAAAGGCGTATGATATTCACACATTTTGTTCGATATAACTTTTTTGAAGCACATAAAAGCTTCAAAAATCACAAGTGGGATATTTACTGATTTTATCTCATACAAGAAATCGTGTCATATCTCTTAAGCTTGTGTTAACTACAGACCTTATTTCGTGGATGGGAGAAAACCATTAGTTTTGGCAAAGGAACCCATGGGCAACACACTTCCGGGTTTTAGGACTCAAAGCTTATTCTACTCTTGTATCATTGTCTGTCTTATTGTCATTGCATCATGACCAACAGGTGTCCGGTCAGCGAAGTGTGTTGGCTGCTACCTCCTCGGTGCGCTGCCACAGGAAGGGGTTGAGGTGTGTGTCTCCGTTCAGCTCAGTCTGGTAGTCTTTCTCACACCTCCGGTCCTGCACGGCCTTCACCAGCCGGGACGTCTGGTCTCCGTACTCCCCCGACGCCACCTCCATCACTGGGGACAGATCCAGGGTCAGCTCAGACTCCCCTCTACTCACTCAATACCATTTATAATAACTCAGTAACTCACTGTCTATTAAGGGCACACAGGGCATGAAATTAAGCTTTACCGCGGCGAGTGATTTGGGGAGCAAGTGATTCCAGAAAATGAAGAACTAGCCCAGTGGGGATTGAGATAACATATACATGCTTCTCAGTCAACTGCTTCAGCTAACCTATTGAGACTACTGTCAGTGCTTGGATGTGTGTTTAATATGAAAAGAATTGCCCTTATGACTGTAGGTCTTACCAAAGTCGGCAGGGTTGTGGTAGGTGGTGGTAGGGGGTATTCAGTAGGTCTTACCAAAGTCGGCAGGGTTGTGGTAGGTGGGACAGTTGAGGCCGAGCTCTCTCAGGTAGGGCACCAGGTTGGAGACTTTCCCTCTGTAGATACATTGGCCCTGGCTCAGAACATACAGCTGCAAACACACAAAATTCATTTTTCAATCAATAATAAAAATCTCTCTTTTTGATATAGCATTTAATTCTTACAGCTTGCTATTCTTACAGATACATGGATGTTTCTTGTCATGAAGGATGGTTCTAACCTACGACCTCCAGCCCTTTTCTGCCCTGTCTAGTTTATTAAGTTTCGTTTACTTTATGAAATTCTCTTTTTCATTACATTTTTATGGTACAGGGTAGACCAGCTACTTGGCACCCTTGGAGCAGATAGGGGTTAGTATCTTGCTCAGGGATATCTCAACAGCTATGGCCTCATGGGGGGTTTGAACTCCAGAGCTTCTGCTTTGGGGCCGGCCTCACTAGACCCATCCTGACTGTTTTGTTGTCACCTTGTCAAAGAGTTCGAAGAGCTTGGCGCTGGGCTGATGGATGGTACAGATGATGGTTCGACCACCCTGGGCCAGAGCTTTCAACAAAGACACCACCTGGAAACAGGACGAGCTGTCCAGACCGCTGCAGGAGAGAACGTAGACCACCGTACGTTATAGATGCAGCTGGTATCATCATCATCATCTTGACTATCCTCATCATTATCATCTTCATCATCACTATCATAGAGAGCAGCACATTTCCAACAATCTAAAATATTCCAGTCAATAGAAACTTGCTAATGACGTGCGCTACAAAATTAAATTATACTGAAAAATCTAAACCAATTAACAAGCAACATATATAGTATATATATGATAAATACTAATTTACATAATTTCCCCAAGGGGATTAATAAAGTTATATCTTATCTTATATCTTAACATTAAAGATATGAAATAAAATTACTACAATATGAGTCCCTGTGCAGAGAGCCTACAGGAGGTTGAGTTTAGTGGAACTGTGGTAAAGCAGCATTGTTTCCTGGGGAACAGACACACCCAGGGACACTTCCTGCTCTCTCATCAAACCCTCTACAGGTTCAGCTCTATTCCCTGGTGCCTCAACCAGCTCTAATCACATAGCACGCTGGGAAATCACATTCAATTAATGCTCAAACGAAGGCCACCCTGGTGGACTTGGTTGTTGGGGACATCGGTCGGGAAAATTGGTCAATTAGAAAATCAAGGAAAAGGACTGTCCAGGAAGGGAGCTCCTCCTTTGTATTCCTTGCCATATTTTCCTAACAAGGTTTTTTTTCCCAGGAGCTTTTTCTAGGGTTCTAGGGTTTCTAGGGATCTAGGGTTACCGTCAGGGAGTGTCGCTTAATTCATCTGTTAATTGTGGGCTTGTGAAGCCATTTGAGACTGTAATGGGCGATACAAATAAATGTTAAAAACCATTATAATTTATTTACATGTTCCCTCTTGGTTATGTTATATGAAAACACAATATATGTTATTGCAATTATACAGATGATTCTCAACTCTACATCTCTTTGTCCCATGAGAATCTGAATCCTGTTTATTCACTGATCAGCTGTATAGAGGACATAAACCACTGGATCTAAAATGTCCTTCAGCTGAACAAAGATAAAACGGGGTGGGCTGGGGTTCAACATGCTGCTGCTAGAGATCTGACTGGAACTAGAAAGACTGAACACATCACACCTGTTCACTGCTCACTGCACTTGGCTCCCAGCATGCTCTAGGGCTGACCTCAAGATCCTGCTGCTCGTCTATAAAGCACCGAATAGACTTGCTCCACATTACCTTTGAGAAGTGCTTGTTGACCAACTACTGTATTTTACGCACTATAAGGCGCACCGGATTGTAAGGCACATTAAGTAGGGTGAAAAAGAGGACACATCAGCGGAGCGGGGGGGTGGGGTGCGACTGGTTGAACAGATGCCTGATAGACGTGCTTTGCTGTGGTAAACAAGGAAGTCCACTCAATGCAAAGCGAACTGTAGAGGTGCGCGACTAGTCTGTGAACGACAGAGAGAAACGCGATGCAAACTCGCTATAAACACGTTTGAGGCTCTAGTTGGAAACGGTAAATCCCTCAAGCTGGCTTCGTAGCTTACCAAAGTCGTACTAAAACATTTTGACAGATTTTTGAGCGCCGTGTACTACATAAAATCGGTTCGAGGTCAGTAAGCACAACCAGAATTGATACATAAGGCGCACCGGATTATAAGGCGCACTGTCGATTTTTGAGAAAATTAAATGATTTTAAGTGCGCCTTATAGTCCGAAAAATACGGTAGGTCTCTCAGGTCACCTGGCAACACCTCTTAAATAAAATCTAAATCTGAGTATAGAGGTAGTAAATGTGCCCAGAAGAGGCAGAAACAGGGACAGACTACAGAGAGAAGCATAATGGATTCTTCTTATGCATCGTCACTCCAGGAGGTCTCCATGAAGAGTTTTCACTTGCATGTTTTTTTATATCTCTTATGATGCATCATAAAACCATACCACTGTCATACCATACCGTTACTGTTTCTGAAAATGATTACCAACACTATGTTTGTATTGACACACTATTACACCCTCCATAGGGTTTCACACTGGTTCACTGGATATGATACTGGCTGCTGCAACAACTTCATATATAAATAAAGTTAATCTTATTTCATTTTATAATCCAGATTACAGCGTGGATGAGACAGGTTTCAGACTAGCACCAGCTCCAGGTGGCCTGTGTGTGAGCTGACCTGGTGGGCTCGTCGAAGAACATCACAGGAGGGTTGTTGACCAGCTCCAGAGCGATGGCCAGCCTCTTCCTCTGACCCCCAGACAGGTGAGACGTCCTGGTTTTACAACAGTCCAGCAGGCCCAGAGCCATCAGGATCTCTCTCACCTGGACACACAGAAAACCAGTACCATTTTTAACATAGTACTACAGTACATACTGACACACACGGTACAGAGACAACAGGACCTCTAACAGACTAACATAGTACCACAGTACATACTGACACACATGGTACAGAGACAACAGGACCTCTAACAGACTAACATAGTACCACAGTACATACTGACACACATGGTACAGAGACAACAGGACCTCTAACAGACTAACATAGTACCACAGTACATACTGACACACATGGTACCGACATAACAGGAACTCAAAGTACAAAACATTTAAATCCAGAGTTTAATCTAGAGTGTGGCAATAACATTCTCCAGTGGCAGCCATGTTGGCTCCATGGTTGTTGCTAAATAACTGGTGATTCTATGCCAAATGAAAATTTAAACGTTGGCCATGTCTCCATGGTGATGTTATGGAGGACACTGTTATACAGTACATTTACAGCCAACACTTCTTAGTTCTAGAGAAGAGACAGCAACATGGAGACCATAGTACAACCTGGGGCTTTATTTCTAGAATGGTCTTACAATCACATTTTACGTGTATGTAGAAAGGCACGTCCACTTGATGACTATATGACTCTGGTCCAACCTGGACTAACTCTGTCTATATATGACTCTGGTCCAACCTGGACTAACTCTGTCTATATATGACTCTGGTCCAACCTGGACTAACTCTGTCTATATATGACTCTGGTCCAACCTGGACTAACTCTGTCTATATATGACTCTGGTACAACCTGGACTAACTCTGTCTATATATGACTCTGGTCCAACCTGGACTAACTCTGTCTATATATGACTCTGGTCCAACCTGGACTAACTCTGTCTATATATGACTCTGGTACAACCAGCTGAATGACTATAATGTCAATGTAAATGAAAAGATAATAGAAAGGAGAGGGAGGAGCCAAAGGTTGTTGATGTGTCAATCACTTACCATCTCCCTGCGCCCCTCTACCTTCTCCTGCAGCTTCAGATTGGCTGATACCTGAAGGGGCGGAGCCAACAGAGAATCAAATGTTACAACGCCTGTCTAACAGATCACTTTCTATACTTCAATCTAAAGTAATTTAATTTAATCTTCTTTCTGCATTATAAGTCATTGCTACATTACTGTATATTTCAGATGTTTGTGTATTTTGGTGCCTCCTCACCATCATGGCCTCCTGCACGGTGAGGTGTGGGAGGAGCATGTCATCCTGCATGATGTAGCAGGAGACCTTCCTGAAGGAGCGCAGGTCTCTGGGCTGACCGTTAATCAGGATCTCCCCCTTCATCCCTGTCTCCCTGGCAACACATAGGACACACCTTCACACCCACAACTACAACCACAACTACACCCACAACCACACCTGCAACT
>OMKK01087934.1:0-14285 GCA_900302305.1 Polymixia japonica
GAGTTTCGACAGTCTGTCAGACTGTCATTCTTTTTCATAACAACATTTTTGAAACCTACGTCTACTCTCGTTCTTATGTGCGCGCCCCCGCGTAGTCACTTTGCTTCTGTGTGGTGCCGCGAAGAGTTTGTGAGCGGTCATGTGACTGCCTGGCTCCGTTTGATTGCTGAAACAGTGTCATGTGACAGAGCATTTGGCGGAAGTCTCGCTGAAAAAACAAACGGATCGTGCATTGAATAACCGATGAATACAAATCCAAGTAACGAGCGGAATGTAGCCCAATGTAACGGACTAAAAGTAGCGTTTCTTCTTCACAAATATACTCAAGTAAAAGTAAAAAGTATGTTGCATTAAAACTACTCTTACAAGTAGAATTTATCCAAAAAGTTACTTAAGTAAATGTAACGGAGTAAATGTAACGCGTTACTACCCACCTCTGGATATCGGCAGCAATCATATCCTGGACATGAGGAAAGAATAAGTTATATATCAGAAGAGTCAAGTCATATTGGCAAAAGTACAATGTTGTCTCCCTGAAGACAGAGCCAAGTATGAGGGAATCTCTGAGGCAGCGATGGACAGACGGTGATAAATCCTAGTAGACACCAACATGAGGAATGTGTCCAGCTGAGCTCTCAGGAATTCTCTACTGCTGATGAGAGAGAGAAAGACTGAGAAAGCTAGAGAGAGCAATTTCACAACCACTTCCCCATTCTGGCACTTGCCGTTAGATAACAACCGACACGAAAATCGAAATGAAGAGCCCTTCTCAATCCCCCTCAGAGCTGAAGGGAATAACACAAGCCCTGTGTGCCCACTCTGTGAAAAGTTAGTTGGGGGAGTTGGTGTCTTGGGAACATCTGCCTTTGTGGTGCAGTGTGGCCTGTGCTTGTTGCTGGCTAGATCCCTGGTCAATCAGAGCCCCAATGCTGGCTGCCAGCTATCTAAAACATGCCCCAGTGCTCTGGGACCACTTTACCCGAATTGCAAGAACAAAGAGAGCCCTCATTCAAATTGGAACTGCAATCTGGCGTTTGGAGACTGGGTGGAAAAGTACCACACTCTGCAATTGGGAGTTCTGGATAGAGAATAGGCACCACCACTACCAGTGGGTTGAAAAATTAAGTTTAGAGCTAAGGATTTTAAGGATTTGATAGATACATTAGTGGAGTGGGTTTTATAATGTACTTAGACAACAGATTGGATGACTGTAGGTGATTTTATTCTGAAGGGGAACATCAAGAGGCTACATGAATAGCAAACCCAAGCCTTGTCACCAGTGGACACCACACTGGTGAGAACCAACCCATGGTGTGGGCAGAAAAGGCTTCACAACTAATTAAAAACTGTATTGCTACTCTGGCACTGTTGACGGGATTGCCTGTAGAGATCACCTCAACGTATGAGGAAGAATCGAGTCTGGTGTTTAACCGCTGTAGCTGTATATACGGTAGTTAGTCACGTTCCCCAGAGGTAGGCCTACGTACGAACCATCTGGGTAGTGGTGGGATTCAGCTAACTCACGAGAGAATGTGCTACCAGTTTCCCTTTATGCCTGTTAGCATAACAAATTAATAAATTCTTACCATTTTACAGTCAGTTGACAGCAGATACAGCCAAATATGTAAAGGCCGACATGGATGGCTGAATCCCAAAATAGATGTGATTCACCAAGGATCTAAACATACATGATTGTTGTTGTTTTTTCTGTTTTTCTCCACTATGTCCTAACAGGAGAAATGACAATACTGTTTCTATTCTGTCTGAAGGTATGGATGGATGCTGGGACACAGATTTTCTTTTCCTATGCCATCTGCCTGGGCTGTCTCACTGCCTTGGGAAGCTACAACAAGTACAACAACAACTGCTACAGGTTAGGAAGATTATGATTATTATGAATTATTAATGCAAAAGGCATCACAGGCAACATAACGGCAATCTATTCCATCTCCGGTCTATCTCACTGGTCGATAAATGCCGGGTAGATGTAATTCTTGCATTATTTATTATAGTCTATTAGTTTAATCATATATTTAAGGTGACATGACTTTTGCTGATTACTTTTATCCAAAACGCCTTAAACTACCACAAATGAATACATTTAACATGGGTGGTTCCAGTGGGAATCAAACCCCCAGTGTGGAGGTCTTGGTGCCAAGCTGTACTCATTGACTAATACAGTGTCTGACATTTATGTGTCCCTCTCTTTGCTGTTCCCAGGGACTGCCTGTCGCTTTGCTTCCTGAACAGTGGCACCAGTTTTGTAGCAGGTTTTGCTATCTTCTCCATCCTGGGCTTCATGTCCTATGAGCAAAGCGTGCCCATCTCAGAAGTGGCTGAATCTGGTTGGTGGACATTTTACTGTGTTTAGCACAGGCCATTATGTTCAGAGTGCTCAGTGCATTATCCTTACAAACAATATCTAACAAGCGTGCATTTTGCATTTGCCATGACCATATATCACTTATTCTATGATAATAGCGTCAAATGTTCTACGGAAGCTATCTTATTCATTGCAGCCACATGACCAGTCAAGAATGATGAAGTGAATCTGAAGGCCTATTTTAAAATTCTCATGTGAGCCCTGTCTATCCCAGGTCCAGGTCTGGCCTTCATAGCCTATCCCCGGGCTGTGTCCATGATGCCCTTCTCCCCACTGTGGGCCTGCTGCTTCTTCATTATGATTGTCTTTCTGGGACTGGACAGCCAAGTGAGACACACACTGACACAGACACAGACACAGACACAGACAGACACACAGACTCACACACACCTTAATACTCATCATCTTTCCCTGTTCCGTAAGTTTGTATGCGTGGAGAGCCTGGTGACGGCCATGGTGGACATGTACCCTTCCACCTTCCGCCGTAAGAACCGCAGGGAGCTTTTCATCCTAGCCGTGGCGCTGATCTCCTTCCTGATGGGCCTCATCATGCTGACAGAGGTTGTTAACCACACCCATGTTTCACATAACACTTCTGAACAAAGTTACAAAGTGCTAGGAAATCAAAGAAACAAAACCAACATTTGGCTATACCTGCGCTGGTGGCTTCATTAGGGAGCATATCTCATTAAGGTGCACTCAGCACACTTGTGTAAAGTGTCTTGAACCATGTGATATAGCCCTGCGATGTAAACTTAATCCCAGGTTGAAATAAACCTGCGTCACCATTGAATGGCAAGTGGCAGATAAGAGAGGATATGTATCCTGCTGTCATGTTGAGCTATTTGAGTGGAGTGTTCGTGTCTTTGAGGTTTGAAGTGCCAGTCAGTAGCCAGAGACCATATGGTAAAGCCTGGTTGTGTCCTCTCCTGTATGTCTTCATCTTCAAGCACATTGAAGGACAATGTCAGCTGTACGATCAAACTAATAAGAGAAGATTAGGCTTTGGTTACAAACCCATATATCCATTTTGGAAACACTCTATTAGTTAATAATTCAATGGTGGTCATATCTTCAAATCATAATTGTTTGATAAGTAAAGGTGTTAAAATTATTTTAAAGGTACTATATGTAGTTGTATGCTTTTAACAGATAATAATAACATTTCTGGTGATTGCATAGTGTAATGGCCATGGGAGATGCCACCGGGCTGGATTTCCCGGGAAATGTGACGTTTCGCTTTACGGCATATAAGTATGCCAATTTTACATTACCTCCTCTGTGAACATGGCATTTCAACAGACACCACACAACGACAGACACCAGCAGTCCAACCACACTCATGTAGTGTTCGAAATTCATACTAAGTATGACATGAAAGTGAGTATGTAGTGCGTTCCAGCTGCATAGTATGTGGATTTTGTGTATGCGAGAAATGCCCAGATATATACTAGATTAGCAAGAATTTCTGAGTATGCGGCGTGAGTTTATTTGGTTTACTGGACATACTCAACCACCCCAAGATGCGTTGCTCAGTCTCAATGGTAGCTTGGACCGGTAATGTGATGACTGTCTTGTGAACAGTCTGCTGGTAATGGAATACTTAATCGTTCATTTAGTACGCAGTATGCAGTACAGTACATACTGATTGAGTATGTAGTAGGCAGTACATTTGTATATGCGATTCCGAACACAACCCTACTCTAGAGGCCTCTATAAAGTACATATAGTATCTTTAATACTAATCCATTATGTGCAAGTATGGATCAATTTGTTTCAGTGGTGGATATCTCATTTTGGAATAAAAGTCCACCTACTATACTGTGTTGATCACACTCATCAGTCAACAGTGACAATGAAATTTGGTGTCCCTACATGGCAAGTTTGAGTTCATTATATGCACTGAAAATGGCATCTTCAAAATCTTTGCTGCAGTGCATTCTGCACTTTTTGCACTTTGGAATAAAACAGATCTGCATCTCACCAGTGCAACCTCTCATCCTCATTTTTCCTCAGTGTGCAGATTTCCTTCCACTTGATGTACCTATGTGGTTGTAAACATATGTCTTTCCCCACAGGGAGGCATGTACGTCTTCCAGCTCTTTGACTACTATGCGGCCAGTGGGATGTGCCTTCTCTTTGTGGCTATTTTTGAGACTGTTTGCATTGCTTGGATTTATGGTGAGTGTGTTGGCCAAGCTATGTGGGAATGCGTGGAGGGGGGCATTAACAAGACAAAGGCTTTATTTTCACAAGCGACATAAGCACTATTCATCACTATCCACTGCCCTCCAGCACTGGGCCAATCCATAGAAATTAAAGGCCCTCTTGTTTCACTCACAGACTGGGAGGCCGACAGCAGAATGAATGTGATGACGTTATTTCAATCGGATGGTTTATGTTCAATGTTTAAGTGAATACGATTAATTAAAAGCGAATTAATTAAATTAGTGAAAACATTATCATGCCGTAATATAGTAGAAAAGTACTAAGAAGAAGTTATGGATGTGCAGCATTACAGTTCATTATTCATGAACAATTATGAGAAATGTTATTTATTTTGTCTTATTTCTTTATATCTCTGTTGCTCAATCTTTTCTTGATTGCATGTCTCACTTGAGTTTTGGAGATTGATGGGTGTTTCCATTGTGTCTTCCTCATCTCTCCTCATCTCTCCCTGGTTACAGGTGCTGACCGTTTCTATGACAACATAGAGGACATGATAGGCTATCGCCCCGGCTCTCTCATCAAATACTGCTGGCTTTTCTTCACTCCTGCCACATGCTTTGTGGGTCACATTGATTTTCAATACACATCTCCTTACAGAAAGCCACCCTCCATCCAACCTTTGACAGAAGAGCAGCCCCTGGTGGACATTTTTTTAAATGCATTTCAATTTGCAAATGACCACAGATGAACAAATATAAGGCCCTTTTCTACCCTTTTCTAAGTCCCAGGAACTTGTACTCCCCAAAACTACTTTTCAAGGAACTCAAATATTCCTTCAGCTTTTCACTTTCTGGACACCACACATAAAACAATCTCTATATCTTTAACAATATGTCTGTCTCCATTGACATTAAGGTTATGGTTAAGGTAGTGGTTAGGTTCATAATCGGCTATGAAAATTATCAAAAAATTATGATGAGTTCCATGTTTGTAGTTTGACCAACAAATTTCACTCTCTGCCTCTCTATTCAGGGAACATTTGCATTTTCCCTGATAAAGTACACCCCTCTGAAGTACAACAATGAGTATGTGTACCCTTGGTGGGGCTATGGTCTGGGTTGGATTCTGGCTCTATCTTCCATGCTGTGTATCCCCCTCTGGGTGGCAATGAAACTCTACTATACCCCTGGGACATTAAAAGAGGTAAGTGGTACACAAATACTGTGCTTCTGACCACAAACTAACCACTGCCTTTCCTGACCAGAGAAGACATCCAAATGTCAACATGCTCTTTCCATTTAGGAAACCGTAGGAAATGCTGTATTCACATCGTTTTAGTGCACCTGGTCCATTATTTGTTTCCTCCATCTTAAAAATAAAATATATTTTGCTTATTCCTTCTGAATCACTGATACATACAGGGTCCGTACAGCTTTTTAAAAGTAAAATTCAAGTACTTTTCAAGCACTTTCAAGGAACCTAAACCAAAACTTTCCAGACTCTCGAAGCCTTTATTATCACATCTAAATTGTTATTATAAATGCAATTGTGTTACGGTTGGTAAAACGGGTGGACCCAAGTGCACGACAAGAAGACACTGGAAACTCAAATAAACAATAATATTTAATAACAAAGGAGGGGCGAGGCAAAATAGCATAGTCAGACACTCCAGTGGTGGGGCAGAGGCGAGGAAAGTAGTCGGGGCACAAGCGATGGTCACAGGAGTAGGCAGTAGAGTAAACGAGGGACAGGCGATGGTCGAGGCCACATGCAAGCTAGAGTAACTGGGGACAGGCGAAAGTCGAGGTCGGGTGCAGGCAGAGTAGTCACGAGGCAGGATTCGGAGAACCGGAGCTAGAGTAGCACAGGGAGAACACAGGAAAAATCTGAAGGGAAAAATACTAGAGGAGACAGGCTTAATCTGAGAGACATGGAATGTGGGCACATGGGTTCACTAGGGACTTCATCTCAAACGGACCCACACCTCGGTGCCAGCTTGTGTGATTCTACCCTCAGAGGTAGATCCTTAGCGGACAGCCATACTCTCAGTCCTGGAATATACCGTGGGGCAGCTTTACAACGGCGGTTCGCCTGCTGTTGCAGCCTACCCGAAGTCTGCAGCGAAGTCTGCAGTGAAGTCTGCAGTGAAGTCTGCAGCAAAGCTGCGCGGGCCCGTCTCCAAGTCCATTAGCATCTGCGTAAGTGAGCCTGGTACCCTAGTGCACATTGAAATGGTGAGAGACCAGTGGAAGCATTTGTGAGTGTATTATGCGCATACTCAACCCATGGCAGTTGTGTGCTCCATGTAGTAGGGTTAGATGTGGTCATGCACCGCCTCCATCTCTTGGCTCACCTGTTCCGACTGTCTGTTGGTCTGTGGGTGGTAGCCCGAGGAGAGGCTAACGGTGGCTCCCAACGCAGTGCAGAAGGTCTTCCAAACCTGCGATGTGAATAGCGGATCCCAGTCTGACATGATGTCCACAGGGGCCATGTAGTCTGAAAAAATGTTGAACCAACAAGTCTGCGGTCTCCCTGGCCGAGGGGAGCTTGGGTAGCGCAATGAAATGTGCATACTTAGAAAAACAGTCAATAACAGTGAGTATCACCGTCTTCCCATTAGATGGAGGTAGTCCAGCAACAAAATCTAACGAAATGTGTGACCAGGGCCTGCGATAGGTAGAGGGCGAAGCAGTCCAGCACACGGCCTGTTGGAGGACTTATTGCATGTGCATATGGAACAGGCAGCAATAAACTCCCGAGTGTCGGCATCCATAGTGGGCCACCAGGTGGAATGAGCCCAGGTCAGCACCCGGGGACGCACCAGCTTAGGAACGAACAACCTATTCTCGGGGCCATTACCAGGGTCAGCGTGTTGGGTAAGTGTTGACACCACTCTTCTAACGCGAGTTTAACCGCTAAGAGCTCATGGTTACCCACATCATAGTTCCTTTCAGGGGGGGAAAGTCGTTTCGAGAAAAACGTGCACGGGTGTAATGTCTGATCCGTGGGCAACCTCTGAGATAGCAGCGCTCCCACCCCCGTGTCCGAGGAATCAACCTCCACCACAAACTGAATGCCAGTCTCCAGCTGCGTAAGAATCGGCGCTGAGATGAACTGGCTCTTAAGCGTTGCAGTTGTTTCCTGTTCCCAGGAACTGGGCATTCGGTTACGGCTGTAACTTTTGCTGGATCCATGCATATTTGTCCCTGCCTGATTATATAGCCCAGAAACAAGACGGAGGGGATGTGGAACTCACACTTTTCGGCCTTTACAAATAGCTTATTTTCCAACAAGCGCTGTAAAACCAGCTTAACGTGTCTCTGGTGTTCTTCAGGGTCTCTTGTCATCCAGGTACACAAACACGAAGCGATTTAACATGTCCCATAGGACATCGTTTACCAGAGCCTGGAAGACCACTGGGGCAATGGTAAGCCCAAACGGCATTACCAAGTATTTGAAGTCTCCCAGAGGAGTATTGAACACCGTCTTCCACTCCTCCCCCTCCCTTATGCGGACTAAGTGGTACGCATTACGCAGATCTAGTTTGGTGAAAATAGTAGCCCCCTGGAGGGGAACAAACGCAGAATTGATCAGAGGCAGGGGGTGCTTGTTCTTCACCGTAATGTCATTCAGTCCGCGGAAATCTATGCAGGGTCTTAACGTCCTGTCCTTTTTGTCCACAAAGAAGAATCCCGCCCCTACCGGGGAGGACGACGGCCGAATGATACCAGCAGCAAGGGAGTCGTGTATATACGCGTCCATAGCCTCCCACTCGGGACGAGACAGATTATATAGACGGCTACTGGGCAGAGGTGAGCTGGGCAGAATGTCAATGGCACAGTCATACGATCTGTGGGGAGGTAGTGACAATGCCTGCTGTTTGCTAAACACACCCCCAAGTCATGATAAATTTCGGGCACAGTGGACAAATTTATATCGGGCACGGAGAAACTACGCCAGCAGGGGTTTGCGAGGAATGGAGACAATGGGAATGGCAGTGGTTGTGCACCACTACAGGTGTGGACGGACATTCTATTAGATGAAAGCGCATGAACTCCTGATGGTTACCAGAGACAACAATTTCAACGGGAAGAGTACAGTATTCTACCCAGGCGAGCAGTGAACCATTAAGAGCCTTCGCCTTGATAGGGGATTCTAAAAGCTCACTCGTAATTCCCAATTGTTTAGCCACACCCTGATCAATAAAACTCTCATCCACCCCGGAGTCAATAAGAGTGGTGAGGGAAAAGGATTGTCTGCCACCTTAACGTGGCTTCCAGCGTGGGCCAGGCAAGAGGTGAAAATGCGGCCTGGCTCGCCAGCATCCCTCTGACTACTGGCGAGGCATCCCGTTTCCTGGATGAACTCAGTCGAGAGATGGGCGCGCTCCAATTGCATAGCCTCGGGTTCTGCATGAATTTGATTCTTTCGGGGCGTATCCATGAAGCGCGTAGATGGATGGTGGAGCAGCACCACTCTATCTGGGGAGGAAGCTGCTGGGCGGACAGCCCTCTCCTGATGCCTCTCACAAAGCCGGTTATTAACTCTGATGGCTAGCGCGATAAGCTGGTCTAAAGTTGCCGGTTCCTTGAGAGAGACTAGCTCGTCCTTGATCTGATCCCCAAATGCATTCTGAAAGGTCGGGAGTTAACACAGGAAAAGTACGAAGGGAAAAATACTCGAAAGTACTAGAAAGTGGCCGAGAAGCAAACTGACCGCGTAGTACTGATTACGATCTGGCGATGTGTGACTGGTAACCTGGGCAGCGATAATGAATTGATGGCCAGCAGGACCTCAGAGACATGCCACAAATCCCGGAACTGGAATGAAAAGCACACACGGACTACACAGACAAACACAGGGAAAGCATACTGCTGTACTAAAGAACCATGTCACTGCATCGCCATCGAAGGGGAGGGCATGACAAATTACGAAAAATAAAGTTTACAGAATTCCTTTATACCCGCAAGAATCAATGTATATTGTTTCATTCTCATTAAAATGAAAAGAAAACATTAAAACGAAAACAAAACAATGAAAACAAAAAAATGTCATTCAGTTCAAAACATTCAGAACGACAGCCTGGCATATTGCTATTAAAGCTATAACAAAATCCACCTGTTCTCTAGTAGCTGATGAGCAGGTAGCTAGCTACCTTCAATGTGCATGCACGCACAACATCAAAGGTCAGAGGACGCGTGCGCATTCTGAGTGCAGAAGGTCACCCTCATGACGCGGAGCGGAAAAAATAATAGTTACCTGGATGTAACTCCAGTTCTATGAGTAAGTGCGTAGCCCTCTAACTATTGGGCTATTGGTTTACCCTACGAGGCTCCACCTCGGCACCTGAGAAGAGTGCGCCAGGCAGCCCAGGCAGCAGAAAAAAAGGATACTATTCAGTGAGAATCCGCTGGTGGCATATAAGAGACACACGAGGCGCAGGACTTGCTAGCAAGCAGACATGATTATTTTCTTTTCGGTGACACCGGATGGTGATACAAAGTTTGCAGACGATCCATTCTCTGGCTGAGTAAAAAAGGGAGAAGCACTGCTTGCTTATATAGGGGGAGGGTGCTGCGCGGGTGCTACCACAGGCGATGAGTGCAAAGATCTTCTCAGGTGACGAGGCAGAGTAGGGTAAACCAATAGTGAAGCCCGTTAGAGGGCAGAGTACTTACGATATAGAATGCCCCCTTTTCATTTCGGCCCATGTCAGTCAATCTAGCTCTGGTCCTCCAGTCCTCCACTCCGCATCTTGTGTGAGACACCAGGAGACAACAAACAAATATGATGACAGTACCATTTCATTTCAAATATTAAAAGATTAATAAATAAATATGAAAAGATTTTTGGTTTACATGAGTGAATGTGTAGATGAAACACCAGATTATGTTGAAAATCAAGCATTTTTCAAGGAGTATATTCGAATTAAAGCATATTTCTAACCTTGACAATATAACGGTTGAAATTAAGCATTTATCAAACTTTCAAGACTTTGTAAAAACCCTCTACATAGAAATGTTTTCACCATTTTAACCTCACCTTCCCTTTCCACTCTCCTCCCTTTTTGACAGCGTCTTACTGTCCTAACAACCCCCTCCACTGACCTACCTAAGACCAAGCTGGAGCAGGAGAAACTGCTGGCCGTCTTTGCAGCAGATGGTGACAGCCTCCGTCAGAAAGCACCCCCCACCAAGGATGGCTACTTCCCCGTTGATGAGAAAGAGTCTAACTGCTAAAGCCCTCGAGGCTGGAATAATGGCCTTCTAGGGGATCAAAGGTCACTGCCTGGCCTCTACACCCTGCCTGGCCTCATCCCACCACCACCACCACCACCACCCTTAACACCTAACCAGACAAGGTGCCGAACCAGGCACAGATGCAAAGTCACCTTCTCCTGTGGTTCCTACAGGGAAACGGCACTAGTTTTTGGTGCTTTCCCCTATTGTTTGGTACCCCTCACATATGATGACCCTGGCATTCTGACAGATTCATGTTCTTCTGCAGGAGAGTTGGGTCCCATATCTGCTCCCCCTGCTGTACAGCATTTGAACTAGGAAAGTTTTGTTGATTTCTCATTCACCAGAGGCGGATTTGGGTAGACATTTTGAAAACTTAGTCTATTGTTTTTCCACAGTGGCTAAGAATGTATACTTGATCACATATGCTTTCTAAGGAAGCATTTTTTCTCCATTTGATGGACATTTCTAATGTTCAGTTTGTCTGAAATGATGCTTAAAGTAAACATTTTTGTTGGTTAATTCTGGCAGCTGGTTGCTGTGGATGGAGTGCTGGAGGTGTCACATGAATGCACGTCATAGAATTTCACTCAAATAAAATCCATAACGTGTGAATGCTCTGCCCTGCTGTCAGGTTACATAGAGTGAACCATTATCATTATCTACAATAAGACCTCCGTTTTATGCTGACAACTCCTACTATTGCATAACATAATATAGGTATCATTGGGGTCAGTTCACTTTCAATTCGGTTAAATCAACTGACCCTGTTAGGCAGTCATTAACTGTGCTTTGCTGTTGTCATTTGAGATGAATGTAGTGTTCATAGATTCAATGTATATATTATTTGTTTTCCTTAACTTCACCAATCTTGTCAAATGTACATGTACATTTTTGCAGGATCCAACAGCACTCAGATTGTAGGGTTATTATTATAGCTACAAATTTAAATTAATTTCTTGATGCTATATCAATGTCTTTTTTTAAATTTTATTTTAATTCAGCCACAGTGTTGCCTCATCTCTGTGAAGTTCCTGAAGGAGATGATGGCAATTTAAAATAAGCAGGGCAGGCAATAGTTTTTGGTGCTACTTCTGCTATATTTGAAGAGTTTCATTCCAAAATTTGAAATCTTTTCTAATAACATGATTGTTGACATAAAAACATAAGTCACTATTAGTGAAGCTATCGGGTAAGGCTTACAAAATACTAACTTGCTTGAGGATGTCATTTTTTCCCCCCCAAAATAGATAGATAGATAGATTATATAGTTTTTGGAATGGAACTCTCCATCTGTGGGGGTTGGAAACATTATCTTACTATTGTAATTTAGATGAGAGAATTTGTCTCTCATTTGAATCATCCATATTCATTTCTATAAAACTTTATTTTATATTTTATGGGACATATGGCATATTTTTCATCAAACATAGGGTCGTTTTAGTCGTCAATCTTTTAAATGTCTAAATTGTGCTCTGTATGAGATTGGGGTTTTAAATGGTTGACTGATTCCTAGATTGCCTGGAATGGAAATGTACTGCATTTTCGCATTACAGTCTTAACTTAGGTAAGCTTAGATGTTATTCTGGAATGATAGTGAATTTTCCTTTTTGAGATCTAAAGTGTTGTCTTGTACTATTTTCCTAAAATGTATAAAAGTCAAAAAATTGATAATGAAGTGCATTTTGTTTGTATTATTTTTTCAATCCAAGAGGTACAGAGAGGATGGGGTGTATTTGATTTTATTTTGTACAGAAAAAGGCAACATTCAGTTACAGTACAATAAACAATGTATTGAACAGTTGAACAATGTACAGTTGTAGTGTCATCTAATAGAACATTGCTCCCCCATAATTTGTTTTCATTGATTAACAACTTCATAGTCTACATTTGCCATAGACCCTTCACACTTGAAATACATAAACATTTGCAGATATGGCAATTGTTAATCAGTATTACCAAGGGCACGTATTCAAAATCTGTGAAGATCTTACCATGGTACATGTATTACACTGACAATTGTAAAATAAGGACATTTATATTAAAGGTTCAAAAGAAAAGTTTGCAATTATTATTTCTACTTTTTTAAAGAGAAATGTGAAATGTACATATACATACATGTACAGTACATACATGTACATATGTACATGTACATATATATGAATAATCATATATATATATGTATGAGTATTCAGCATACATATGTATATGTATTTATAGCTGCAAGCAGCCATTTTGGACTTAAGGTCAGAGAGATGTTGAATGTTCTCGTGGTGTTCCGAAATTGGGCAGTTGGCAGGCCATTGACATCCCTTCTATTCCAAACAAGTGTTTAGCAGCTCTTGTAGCTGTATCTTTGTTTTGTCCAACACAAGTAAGCACATACTAACTGATTAGTCTACTGCTCCAGGATTGGAGTACAGTCTACAGAGAATCAGATGTGGACAGTGCATATGGTCATTTTTTAGATATATTCATTTCTCTGTATAATACACACTGCCCTACTATTGAACGCTGCATTAAGAAAAATAAAACAAAAAGTCCTTGGCTTACCAAAGGAATATTAAATGCTTGCAAAAAGAAAAATAATCTCTACAAAGTGTTCATTAAGTTAAAAACGAAAGAAGCAGAACAAAGATATAAGATCTATAAAAACAAACTAACAGACATAATAAGAACCAGCAAAAAGCTATATTATAAAAAAATATTATATGAAAATAAAAATAATACAAAAGGACTTGGGATATACTGAACAACTTAATCAAACAAGGATCAACCAAGGCAACATATCCTGACTATTTCATTGACAAGAATGGTGTTAATCATGACATGGATAATATAGCTAATAGCTTTAATAGTTCTTTTGTTAATATTGGTACAGAGTTGGCTGGTGGAATTCCAGACCTGGGAATTGATCAATATAATTCAAATATAAAGAATCCTTATTCAATTTTTCTCTCAGCAACAAATGAGCAGGAGGTAACAAACCTTGTTCTTAAATGTAAAAGTAAACTATCCACTGACTGTCACGATATTGATATGACAATTGTTAAAAAAGTTATAAATAACATTGCAAAACCTCTCACCTATATCTGTAACCTATCATTCCAATCTGGTCGTTTCCCAAATAAAATGAAAATTGCAAAAGTAATTCCATTATACAAAAACGAGAGTAAACACAGTTATACAAATTACAGACCAATATCCCTACTACCGCAATTTTCCAAAGTCTTAGAAAAACTCTTTAACTCCCGACTAGAAAAGTTTCTTGACAAACACCAGATAATTAATCATGGCCAATACGGTTTTAGAACCAAAACAACCACCTCTATGGCAATTATTGAAGCCATAGAGGAAATCACCAATGCGCTGGACCAAAAAAAATATGCTGTTGGAATTTTTATCGACTTGAAAAAAGCCTTTGACACAATCAATCACGCTATCCTACTCAACAAACTTAAACTATATGGGATAAGGGGAGTTGCTGGAGAATG
>OMKK01087941.1:0-10715 GCA_900302305.1 Polymixia japonica
AAAAAAGCATTAAAAAGAAAAATAATTCAGCAGTACAGTCTTGAGTAAAACATTTTCTTTCTTTTTTTCCTTTTGTCTTGCAGTATTTTTTAATTTTGTATCAATTTATTTTTAATTATTAAAATGTACTGTTTTTTTTGTTTTTTTTTAAATATTAAAATGTAATGTTTTGAAATAATTGTATAGGATAAGGACAGGCAAATAATAAGCACTATGCTTCAGCCTTTTTCGGTCATGAATTTGTGTGACTTGGATGGATATTTACATTTCTGATAATGGTCTTGTTGTAAGTCCACACAAGTGTTTTGTAAACAAGGGCCGAAATAAACCATTCATTCATTCATTCAAACACTGTGTTTCTGGTTTTGGTTTGTTAGTGTAGTTCGCCTCACCAACACTAGAGCGCCGATCTTACAGATAGCACCTTTAAGATTGTTCAACACAAAGTTAGTTCAGGCAGGTCACGATAGTCAAGGCCCTCTTCAGCTGACGGCTCGGCTGATGTACGCTTATGTTGCTTGCTGTCAAGTTCTTTAGGCCTCAGAACAAAACTATACCGCATAACATACAGATCCTTTCCAAAAAATTAGAATATCATGGAAAAGTCATGGAAAGTCGAGGCAGTAATTAAAGCAAAAGGATTCCCGACTAAGTGTTGAGTGCAGGCATGAACATAACTTTTCAGAAGATGTTTTGGTTATAATTGGTTTTATGTGATATTTAATTTCTTGAAATACTGTTTTGGGGAGCTGGAAGCCAAACCTATGCAAAGTTAAACAAATAAATACTTGAAATACTTTACTTTGTGTGTAATGAATCTATAATCTATGAAAGTTTCACTTTTTGAAAGGAATTATGGAAAAAATTCTCTAATGATTTACTATTTAAGTTTCCTTGATTGCTTTAATTCAAGGTTGTATCATGACTGCTCAACATGTTCACTTTTATTTTACAAAAACATTGATCAAGATTAATGCAATGAGGTTCATAGTGTCTATGATTTACTTAGATCGCAGTTATTTCTTCTATATCAGACACATACATCAGACAGGTAGGAATGAATGAACCTATGTGTCTGATATAGAAGAAATAACTGTGATTGATCAAGATTTAATGAAAATATTAAACATGAAACTGCTTAACATTGGTGAAGAGTTCCAATTCTATGAAGAAGTGTCGGCCTGTTGAGGTTTTTGTTTTTAATTATACAATTTTCAATTTTCTATCCAATTTTAAGTCCATATAAAATGGGTTGTAGGCTTGCTTCAAGCAAACATATATTGATCTTTTGTGCAGTATTATTTTGTTATTAAGCTGAAACAAAAAGGAACCAAATATCTGAAAAATAAAAGTTACTATTTTCCTAATGCCCAATAGAACCGTTTTTATTGGTGTTTTCAGACACTTAAAAAATGAATAAATCTGTCTGAAATCAGAAAATTGCTATTGATTGACTTTCAGACTATTACGCAAACTGGTAATATCTGTATAAAGTCATACTGTATATAATATATAATTATGAATGTAAATAAACTTCCTCTATAATCCTGTCAAACAGCGCCCCCAGAGTCCGAGTCAGTAAACTATCCTCTTCGATTTCACACCGTCAACGCAAAGTGTATACTTGTGTAAGTTATGGATACAAGTTAACGTTTAAGTTTAAGTTGTTGTTTTTTAATGTAGTTATATGTATGTAATGTGTATGTAATATAATATAATATATTGACTCTGGGATATTTGACATCTTCCTGAATAGAGACGTTAGAGGGGCGGAGTTACATGATTCACTGTGTGTGTGAGTAAAAGAGCAACGAGCAAATCTTTTTTAACTGCAAAAAACGTATTTTCCTCTTTCAAGTGTCAGTAAGAGTGAAGCGCAGACATACGTTGGTCGACAAAGTGACAATTAACCAATTAAACGGAGTTTAAATATCGCGGTAAGTCAAGTTAGTCTTTTTTCTCCGTGCAGGCCTTAACGTTAGTCATTAAGAAGTTATTTAGCCTAAAATATTCATGTTCTAATGTTTAAAAACACTGTTGCCTGTAAAAACGTTTGATACTTGGCTTATTCTGACTGTTTCACGGTGTCTGTTAACTAGTTTTAATGTTGATCTGCAAAAAAGATCATCTTGAAGTTATGACGTAACAGTCTGATGCTACAATGTATCCGTGTTGAATCTGTTCTGTTGTGTGAATCATTATTAATAGTTGGTAATTCTCCTAAAAGTCCTCTCATTTGCAGTTGACTCAGTAGTATTGTTAATATTATTATTATTATGACAACTTAGATTGCACCCAAGTATATGCAATACAACCCGGCTTACACTAGTCTCACACATTTACAGTTGATGCAGCGTTTCTCTTTGTCTCTAAATCTGACCTTTACTCGGTTGTCATGTGAACTTTTTGGCAGGCACTTTACAGTATGTTGTTTTGTGTTCTGCTATTTTGCTGTGTCATTGTGGTGTAAAACAGCGGATCTGTCTGTGGTTGTCTCATATTGTAGGTTGCCAGTGGATAAGCTCCAACCATGGTGCAGGAATACCAGTCACCCGTAAGGGTCTACAAACATCCATTTGAGTTAATAATGGCGGTGAGTGGTGTTTGTGTGGTTGTTGTTGCTTTAGTTCCTGCCAGAGACGACTTTTTGTTATGCAGCAGAAACAAAAGGTCAAGAGCCAAACAAATGGTTTCATACTGTTCACTTGTACAGTTTCTCAGGGGCTTGGGTTATGCAGTTTTCTGTTTGTATGTATTCTGATTAAAGGTCCATACATTATGTTGCTGCAGAGTAATGAATATATAAGTATATAATAACAACGAATAGGATGGACTAGAATATTTTTTTCTTTTCTACCTGTAGGTGCAAAATGACACCTTATTAACAGCTCTCACATTAGAGAGAAATAAAGCTGTTACAAAGTGCTAAACAGTACACAAACGTAAGCTTCATTTCACTGAATAACTGAAATCAGGTGGACTTAACCCTGTAAGGCCCACAGATGCAAAATGACATACATCACTTGGGACTTTGTAATGTCGTTTTAGAAAGATCCAAAGCTAAGTTAGTGTCAGGGATGTAGAGAAATCCTTTACGTATTTAAATTATGTAATCCATGTCTCAAATGTTTGAAATGTGGTTTTGTAATGATTTGTGCTTCCTGGCCTATCTGACTGTGGGCCTTACAGGTTAAGACAGCAGTGGATCTATTTATATCAGATGTGTGAAGAGATCTTGTCTAAATATTACAGGGTCAAAGGAAGAATTGTTTCATCTATTGTCTGGACACTGTCGCTTTGAGCCTTGCACTTTACCATTGGTTGGTTGTGATTTTGGCAATTTAGGAAATAAAGCCTTTTCTACTGTTGCAGTCATTGCAAATGATCTATAATGTAAAATACTGAATTACACAGGATCACAGGTTCTGATTATGACACTACTCTAAGCTCCAGACCTTTTAAATGTTTAACCGAGAGGATGCCTCTTGTGTCAGGGTCATCTGTCAGGTTTTCAGCACACACACACAAATAAACCTAATATTATTGCTCTGCTGTTTTGGTTTAGCAACTGATACAGGACACACACATCTGCTTCGTTCCCATTCTACACTTGACGTTACTTTACAATCAAGGTCATTAATAGGGCAGGACACACTCTGTCCGGTCTGGTCTGGTCCGCTCCGGTCCGGTCTGGTCCGCTCCGGTCCTCTCCTGTCGTGTCCAATTAAATACAGCAACATTTTCCATTTATTTACAATCTACTACAGATTTGTGATAAGCTTTGCTCATTAATAATAGACTCCTCCCCCCGTACTCCTGACCAGGAGGGTCATTTGAGGTTATTTTTCCTCTCTACCTGGCATAGACATTGGATAAACAGAATAAAATGGATTTAACGTAGCTTAGGTTGGCTGGCTACTGCTCTGCCAAATGGAGATGATTGCTGGTTGTATAGTCATGCTCTTTCAGATTTAATGCAGAGGCCTATTGACATATTTTTTGATTCTGTCATCTGTTATACTGCCAAACATCTACCGCTGGGATAGATCAAGGACCTTCTTGTAGACCAACTGCCAAAACCTCTTCTGCGGAAAATCCTGCACAATAACATTAAAAGTAATCTCACCATGTATTATTATTATTATTATTATTATTTTAAATAACAGTCAGTATCAGCTCCTCATGTTTTGGCAATTTTCTTATTTTGTCCATAAGTGTTGCTTCTTGTTGCCTGTACAGTGCAGTTAATGATTAACCCACAGGATTATGCAATGTCCTGAAAGTATAGGTTAAAGAGTGTAATGTTGATGTAACAGTTTGTTCGGCAGACGTCTTCAGTAGCTGCAGCTGTCAGCCCGAGTCGCCGCCCTGGAGCTTCATGTGATTCTTTCCCATTTCACACCTATTACAGTAAATTACAGGTCCGTAACTTCTGTACGTTGAGTCAACAGACGTTACTGGCGACTCAAATAAGCAAATAAGATTCTGAGTCATCCTACCTCTGACAGTTAGTACTCTCCCTCGACCTCCTGACCCTACGACCTCCTGACCTCCTGCCCCAGATATTGTGACAGTTCACCAGCGATGGCGATGTTACCCCCTTGCCGACACGTCTTAATGATTTTCCTGGGTGCTTATGTAACGCTGGTGTTCTACATTTGTCTACAGTTTATTTACATAGGAAGGGCGTGACTCACTCCATCACTGTGCTTTGTTGGTATTAACTTTTGTAAGTAAAGCTACACTTACACTGTCTAGGCTTATGTCACGCACAGAAAAGTATAGGCCAGGAAAAGTATAGAGTGTGATGACAACACAAATCAAAATGGCGGACACGTTGTGTCTTGAAGTTGGACCTCTGCAGTGAATTTGCATTCTGAAGCTTGAACGGCAGACGCTGTTTTCAGTTAGTCTTCTGAAGGGAGCCTTTGACACGTCAGACAATAGACAATACGCCCAGCCAGCTATCTAACTGTGGCCTACTTGTTTCATATACTCTGTGCTTCCTTTATCTGTCGCCTATATCAGGATAATGAGGATAATGGTTTGCCTGAATCAGTGAAAGGTATTTGTTGCTGTATAGTGTAACTGTTACATAACACTAGTCGATATAGCTCATTTAACAGGCCAGGTTCTTTTATTGCATTAGTCTGCTCAGCGAATGACGTCTGCGTCTTAACACCTCTGATTGATTAGATTACGCGCATGCTGCGTTTCCTCGCAGCGGGCGGGCCGTGTAATGCAGAATGCGTGCGAGCGCGTGATTCTGTACGCCGTCGCGTCGCCGAAAGGTCAGAGACGGTACTTCAGCTCTAACTTGCCGATGGAAACGCAGAGAAATTCCCGCTCTCCTTCACTTGGTGCTTTACACTTCATTTCTATTCCTTTGCTCAGTTTCCTGCCGTTTTTAATTCAGTCCTTCAAACTTCAGTCTCTTAGTTCATGTAATTATACAACTACTGTTTTAAGTTCAGTTTTTGTAAATGTTTCAGTTGCTGTCCTATGCGAGTTTAAGTCCGCCTGGGAACATTAACATTTGAACTACCTGATAAAGCATTAAAAATAGTACAATCTACTGTTGTCAGTGAGCAGTGGATGACTCAACATAAAACTGACAGCTGAGTCATGTCCTGGCGATCACATGACCCAGTTTTTTCAAGTGACCTCGGAGGCCTGATAGGAGTCTGCAGGGTTTACAGTGCAGCTGGATATATAGACTGAAGACTAATGGGTTACAGCTGCTAGACACAGATCCTCAGCGTCAATATTGACAGAGGAGGCGCGGTTTAATTGGCTCGGGCTGACGGTCATATGCTATGCACCATAAAACATAAAGCAAAACAACAACTAAAGGGCATCACAGCTGCAGGCTGTTGCACATAACTCTAAAAATGAAATTTAAAGATGTATTTCTTATGAGCCAATAACCATTAACTACAATTGAACCTGACCCAGAAATCATATGCTTTATGTTCTGCATCATAAATTACCACACTATAAATGATCGTTATCCACTTAACTCTCTGTCTCTCTCTCTCTCTTTGTCATCCGTCTGTCTCTCTCTACCTGCCTCTCTCCCCGCCAGGCCTATGTGAGGAGATTCCCAAAGTGCCCTTTGATCCCGGTGTTCGTGGACAGTGAGGTCATCAGCGAGAGCCAGAGTGAGGATGGATCGACTCTAGTGACTGAGAGGCGTTGTATGGTTGACGTGGACGCACCGCGACTGCTCAAGAGGGTGACTCTCCTCCGACCTTTTATAAAGCCAGTAATAAACTAGCTAATGGGTAACATGACCGAGCAGGCCAAGCATGTGGCTTGTATGTCAAGGGACGTTTATACCTCTCTTCCAGTAATGGAAGCCTGTAAGGCGTAAAAGCAGTTTAATTGGAACTGTAAACAGTGTTTGACTTTCCTTATTTTGGGTTCTAACTCTTTTCATTTTTGGCTGAAAGTTAACAGGAAGTTAATATTTCTTGTCTCCTTGTAGTCTGGTCGACAATGTCTGGTGTATAACTTAGCATTGTATTGTGTCTGCATATAGATAGCTGGCGTGGATTACCTGTACTTCACCCAGAGGAACACTCTGAACCGCAGAGAGAGGACCCTGCGCATCGAGGTCCGCAACGAGACCTTCTCCAACAGAGTCATTGTCCATGAACTCTGCAACTACACGGTCAGCCTCAGAACTAAACTATATCATATATGCACATATATTGATTTTCTCCTTCGTATCCAATGCTAATTCTTTTCAATTTAATTTCTATGCAGTCCAGCATCCATATTGTCTGTATTATCATATTATTGTCGTCCTCCATAGGTTCATCCAGAGAATGAGGACTGGACGAGCTTCGAGCAGACAGCCAGTCTGGATATTAAGTCCTTCTTTGGTTTTGAGAGCACAGCAGAGAAGATAGCCATGAAACAGTATGCAAGTAGTATTAAAAAGGTTTGTATCATTGCTGAATAACTACAGAATGTTCATTCTATACTGATTACATGTATATCAGTAGAACGTTACATTGCATGGCTTTGTTTATGCATTTGTCTGTGTTATTCCAGCGTCACATGAGCACAAAATTCACTTTCGCTTCCGGCCTCGCGGCCTCCTCCTCCCTAAGGGTAAAGAGATCATTGAGTATTACCTCAGAGAGCTGGAGGAGGAGGGAACAACTCACATCCCCCGCTGGACGCCCCCGGTTCCTCCCCCCGCCACCACTGCCAGGCTCCGGCTGCCGGCCCTCTCTCCGACCAGAGCCATCCCGGTACCCGGCGCCAAAGACGGGCAGCCCAGGAAGGACCCCGCCGGCCCCACGGAGTTACCGGCTGGCTCCCCTGACGGTCAGTGTGCTAGTCGCCGTAAACTGCGGCCTGGCAGACAACACGCAACACAATAGCGCAATCTAAAGGGTGTGTGCCGTGGTTTTGTGTTTTTTTTTGCCTGACCGTGCGTTTCTGCAGCACTCTGCTTCAAAGCCACTGGAACCCCAAATCCACAATAGCCTCGTAACCATGTCATTTAGGGTCTTACGTACGTAATAGTGAGCATCAAAGGTTGGTGTGTTCTTTTTAAGTGCAACTCAGCAGTAGTTCTTAATGGAGGGCAGAGTGTTACTCATTCACTTCTTCTAACTAGCTAACAAGTCTCGTTGCTTTACTTGTGCAGATTATTTTAGAGTTATTCTTCCTCATAATTGTTATAAGTCTCTCATGCCGGATTTTTTTTTTTTCATTTTGGTCAAAGTTAATTAAGCACGTGATTATCGTTCTAACGACCTTCTCTAATTTTATACTCTCGCCCATCTTTCTTCTTACTGTGAATTGAGTTGAGCTGAAGTCGCAGTACGTTTCTGTGCTTTTCCTCCTCCCGCGGCACAATGTGCTGTCAACTGAAGTGTAGGAGGCCCTGTCTCTCCATGTGACAACAGCATGAGGCAACTTCATGTTTTAATTTGCAGACAAGCTGGATGCAGATTACATCAGACGTTACCTAGGAGACTTGACGCCCCTGCAGGAGAGCTGTCTCATTCGACTTCGCCAGTGGTTGCAGGAGACCCACAAGGGCAAGGTCACTAACGCAGAACACACACACACACACAATTTGGTTTCTTACAGTGCAGCGCAAGCACTTATATACAGACACGCAGTTATTTCTACTCCAGCACACACGGCCTCCGCTAGCCTCCAGTTCAATTCAGCTTAATAGCATTTGCTTCCAAAGGGAAATTTGTTTTGCCGCCCAGAGTCACAAAACAAATACAAACATTACAAATATCATAGAATAAAAAAACATCCAGTCAATAAACACTTTAATTTAACAGGCTACTCAGCTCCATAAGTTCACTTGCAAAAGGTTTGGTTTGTAAACATTTAGCAAATGATTTGCACAGGAAATGAATGAGGTTTCACTAGCGTGTAGTTTTGCTGTGATGACGTCTGTACATCTGTGCAGGATCCAACGTGGATCTAATGTCACAGAAGACCTGCTTCAGTCTCTCTC
The DNA here is from genome assembly GCA_900302305.1 of Polymixia japonica. NCBI lineage: Eukaryota > Metazoa > Chordata > Actinopteri > Polymixiiformes > Polymixiidae > Polymixia > Polymixia japonica. The sequence continues at coordinate 8,498 of OMKK01087941.1, forward strand.
TGCTTCCTGTTATAGATTCCAAAGGACCAGCATGTGCTACGTTTCCTGCGGGCGAGAGACTTCCACCTGGACAAGGCCAGGGAGATCTTGTGCCAGTCCCTCACCTGGAGGAAGCAGCATCAGGTGGACTTCCTGTTAGACTCCTGGGAACGCCCACAACTGCTGGAGGACTATTACACTGGAGGCTGGCACCACCACGACAGAGGTACCGTCTGAGGGACACCGCCTTGCTTATCCTACTGCCTTTTCCATGCTCATACCCACTTAACCTCGGATAAATCATTTAGTTCACATTCTGGTTTTCAGGAAGTTCTTGTGTCACCGTTGTTGTTCAGACCACACTGCAGTATCGAGACTCTGTAAGAGAATTTGAGTTCTGTGGTTACTGTTGCAAACCTAAATCAGTCTTATTAAGGATTAACTGCTGAAGGACGCTCTGCGCTGTGTTCATAGTACGTTTATAGTATTTACAGTTCAGCCAGGTTGAACTTTAACCTGTTGATGAATGACTGAAACCTAGAGAACCATGTTTTCCTTTCTGAGCACAAATTAGTGCTTCTAATAGCCTAGCTGTTTCACCAAACACGTTAGGGATGAGGCGTTAATCCAGGAAATGCCCTTTGAATGTTGACACATCCAATCAATATCCGTGGATAGATAGCAAAGATAGCAAAAGAAAGCATTTACATATACACAACTGAAGGGTCAAGACCGAGGGTGAGAGTCACGGTTGGTAATAGAATCTGACTCATTCTACCTATTGATTTTTACTCAAGTGTGTGTGTGAATCCAAGCAGTGAAATATGTGTAGGAAGTGTGTGTGTGTGTATATATATATACTGTATATGTATGTATATATATATACAGTATATATATATATATATATAAAAATATATAAGAGAGAGAGAGAGAGAGGGCAGCAGCACCGGGTGAAGAGATCGTAACAAGACAATAATGGAGGTTCAGAAGATGCTGAGATCCAAACAGAAGATGGGTTGGGGTGTCAGGCTGTAGCTCTCAACATCTCCACGTCTGTGTGTTTAGACGGCCGTCCTCTGTACGTCCTGCGTCTGGGACAGATGGACACCAAGGGCTTGGTACGAGCCTTGGGCGAGGAGGCACTACTGAGACAGGTGTGTTGAAACGGCCAGAAGGTTTATACTGCAAAACGCACACATTTACATTTGTGTATTGTCTTTTTGTTTTTTTACTGCCATTGTACCAACCCTAACATGACTTTGTTAGGTCCTGTCCATCAACGAGGAAGGTCTTAGGCGCTGTGAAGAAAACACCAGAGTCTTCGGTCGACCCATCAGGTATCCACAGACGCAACATGCAAGAGTTTCATAGTTGTATTGACGCAAACCTTCTATCGGTGACTCAGGTTGATTGGTTGATTGGTTATTGGTGTGTTTCTCTGTGTGTCAGCTGTTGGACGTGCCTGGTGGACCTGGAGGGTTTGAACATGCGTCACCTGTGGAGACCAGGAGTGAAGGCCCTGCTGAGGATCATCGAGGTGGTGGAGGCCAACTACCCCGAGACCCTGGGGCGCCTGCTGATCCTCAGGGCTCCCCGAGTCTTCCCGGTGCTCTGGACCCTGGTGAGAACAACGCCTGCAGATGCACTTGTCCTTTCACTGCGATTTCTACTGTGCAATTAAAATAACAATAACAATAAACTGCATTTGCAAAGCACTTTCCATAACGGAGTTTACAAAGTGCTTTGAAAATCAAATAAAAGACAAACAGTTAGTTAAAACGAGAGGAAATCACACATAAAAAGAGACTAAGACGGTACCACAGACGGTATAAACAATGGCAGCAAAAGCAGCTGATGACAGAAGCAGATCCTGCAGGATGCTTTGAGTGACAGGTGGGGATGACCTGCAGGATGCTTTGAGTGACAGGTGGGGATGACCTGCAGGATGCTTTGAGTGACAGGTGGGGATGCATGGTCAAGCCTGCGTCGTGGTAGCAGATCTCCATGGTCTGGATGCAGTCCAGCTACGATGTGCGTGCCAATAATTTAATTTACATTTTCAGGCCAACTTTAGATGATTAGTAATACGATGGGCTCCACCTACCAGTAAAAACTGAAACTTTAAAACTAACTCAAAAAAAACCTTGCAATTATGAGGCATGCACATGAAGGAACAGTCCACATTGTCTAATATCTAATCATCTAATCATTTTGTCTAATAATAATAATTGTTTAATAA
>OMKK01087946.1:0-12669 GCA_900302305.1 Polymixia japonica
ACAGACCTCACAGCACGGTGTGTAGATACAGACCACACAACACGATCTGTAGATACAGACCACACAGCACGATCTGTAGATACAGACCACACAACACGATCTGTAGATACAGACCACACAGCACGATCTGTAGATACAGACCACACAGCACGATCTGTAGATACAGACCACACAACACGGTCTATAGATACAGACCACACAGCACGATCTGTAGATACAGACCACACAGCACGATCTGTAGATACAGACCACACAACACGATCTGTAGATACAGACCACACAGCACGATCTGTAGATACAGACCACACAACACGATCTGTAGATACAGACCACACAGCACGATCTGTAGATACAGACCACACAGCACGATCTGTAGATACAGACCACACAGCACGGTCTATAGATACAGACCTCACAGCACGATCTGCAGATACAGACCACACAGCACGATCTGTAGATACAGACCACACAACACGATCTGTAGATACAGACCACACAGCACGATCTGCAGATACAGACCTCACAGCACGATCTGCAGATACAGACCACACAGCACGATCTGTAGATACAGACTGTCGAGCATACATGGCTCTCCTTTTATTCATCACTGCACAGTTTATATGTGGTTGTGTGGAATTTACAGTTCAGATGTCACTCCATTGCACAGAAGATGCACATAGATGTTGAAAGGGCAAATAGAGTTCTGCTTGCTTATTTGTTCTGGAAAGATTATTAATTAAAGGTACCACAGTGATCAACCATAGCCACGTGTGGACGCTATCTGCTGTCGGGGAAAGACTTCACTGGTTCTCACTCCTTTGTCCAGCATATGGTGCCACCACCTCTGTTGAAAATATCTTCAGTAGGTGACAAACTAACTGGGTTGAATGGGAAGTTGCAATGCATACTAACAGGTGTTAATGTTATGATCAGATAACAGAATGCAGTCAAGGGGAAAATTCACCAGAATTCCACCCACATTTTAGAAATCCGTAGTTATTTGATATCCCAATTTTTAACAAATGTGTCATTTATCCATAAAACTAGGGCTATGGAGATTGTTTAGGCTCCCAATTCTGACTAATCCATTTTTTGGACAGTGCAGGGATTTTAATAGTTGCATTTTTACTAGCAAAAAAGCAGAACAACTTGAATGCAAAGTTCTGCCAGCTGTCCCTGAGGGCTGACAATATATGTCATGTCAATATATAATATGTTTAGATTGAATAATTTGAAGCAAGAAGGCTACTGTAGAGTTGGTAGTGTCAATTGCATATGTTATAAACTAGGCACGATTTTGAATATGGAGGTAATCCCCACAATATTTTGGAAGCATGCTACTAATCAACAGGATGCCAGGATCATATTCATGATGAAGCAGTTAGATACATGACTGCAGCAGTAATAGAACTTTCCCAGGAATGGTTGCATGGTTTTTAGCAGAAGAGTAGCAGTGGACCTGCTGAAATACTGACCTGCACCAAACCCTCAACAAGTCTCTAGGGACGGCGTGGTACACAGACTCAAACATGCACCTGTACCATCACTTCCTAATGTTAACGTGACCTTTACTGAAAATGTTTTTGTTTTTTTACTGTCTCTGGAGAAGGAATGCGCTTGCTCACCCCGCTGAAACAGGCTAGTGGAGAAAGAAAAGATTAGAATAGCAAGGTGTTGCCTCAGTCCACACACATGCTACTGGAGGATTCAGTAGGGGACTGACTCCATCAAAGGATTGTGGTCCCTGTCCATGCTGAGCCAGCATTTCACACTGCGCTACCAAGCCTGAGGGGAGTGGGGTGGAGGTAGTACACAGCAGGTGACACCCAAGGCCACGTGTGGAGCATCACACCTCAGCACTCAACTTATCAAAATGGAGCTGAGGTGCCCGTCCAATGTTTCCACACTGGGGGGAATTGGAATTTATGACTCTTTGATGTCCCAGTCCCATCTCGCTCCATCTCTTACGTCCGATCCCTTTGTTTCTTCCCTGCTCCACATCTTGATGTGTTAGATGGTGGTTGAGTTTCTCTGCTATACTCCTTCCTGCTCACACCTCCCCATCCCCAGTCCACTCTCCCTGACTCTCCGCACCACTTCCTGTCTTGGTGGTTGGTTGAATATGACTCACACAGATGACGGGGCACAAAGTGCTGTACATTTACTGTTCCCACATAACAAGGTCTCCTCAGAAACTTTACCATTAATGACATCGGCTTGTTCAACAACCAGCTGATTCACTCTCCTGGGGATTTTTGTTTGATGCTATGTGGAGCTATCCCTTGTATGAAGTCAGTGTTTCTGTGTCAAGATGCATGTAGACTTCTAAAGGTTCCCAGAAATCTTTGTGAGTTTAAAATGGATACACTATTTGAATACCGTCATGAAATTATTTTAATTTAGGCTATGTAATGTATGATATGTCATGTAAAACAACCTTAAGAGCAATGGGAGATCCCTTCCATGATTCCCCTGTTCCTCCTAATCGCCTGACATTTCAGATTCTTCTTTCCTCAAATGTCTCTCCTCTGTTCCATTCTTACTCTCTACTCACAAAACCCCCCTTCTCCTTCATCCTTATCTTTGTATGCGCCTCTCTGATTTACCCACTTCTTCACCTCTATTCCTGCTCTGCCCATCCTTTCATCCAGTCATCTCATCTCACTCCTTTACCACATCCCTCTGCTATTTCTCAACCTGAATCCTGAATCCCCTGCTCCTCATCCCCCAGTGTATTATATCTCCTCCTCTTCCTCCTCCCATCTCTACTCATCATTGCCCCTCTCCCCCATGTTCATCTAACATGAACTAGCCTTCATCCTTCCTTCCCCAACCACAACCACTCTCTCTCCCTACTCCTACTCATTGGCTCCTCTCTCATCCTCCTCCATTGGCAGCAGGGCCTTGGTGGACATTGCCTGCTCCTCCTGGTACACCTCCGGCTGTAGGAGGTGGCAGGTGGATGGCTGAGCTGGGTAGAGACAGGCTTGAGGGGAGAGGAGGAATGAGAGGGAACATCATTTTTTCTTTTCTTAAAAGAAACAGTTCTCATATAACTTACATTAAATTAATACAACTTACTATGATGTATACCATGCATTTACGTCATAAAGATTTAGGTCAGGTGGGTAAGCATATTTGTGATTTCGTCTTTCCTAAATTGTGGAACGTGACTGGGAGAGCATTCCCATCGTTCCCATCACCTTGGGTTGATGAGAGGGTTTACCCACCATGCTGTAGCATCTCCACACGGCTCTGGGGTGGCAGTAGCTGCCATCACACACCTCCACGCGGGCTGAGGGAGAGACAGACAGCCGGAGGCCTCCATCCATCCCCAGCTCCATCCTGCTCTCTGTCCCCAGTAGACTCACTTAAAATCAGTAGAATGACGTTACACACGATCCACTCTGGGCAACATCAGTACAACCACTGTTTCCCCCCCTTGGCCACAAAACAACCGCCACCCTTCTGGCTACAAGCCTGCTTCTCTGTCCTAAAAGGCTTCTGCTCCCCTATCGCTCTCTCTCACCTGGTAGACGGCAGCCTGGGCAGGTTGTTGCTCACTGCCAATGGGACAGACCACAATCTTCTCAAGCAATCAACAAACTTGCATCCTCACTGAGTCCAAGGAAAAGGGAAATGTTGAAGCACTTAAGGTCTTATATAGAATAACATGCTTGAAGTATCTGAACCTGATCTAGAAAAGCTAGTCTGTCATTGCAACTGATTATTATGGGCTATTTTTATTATATTTATAGTGTGAAGGAGCAATCAATGGATTCATCAGAAAAAGAGTATAAAAAGGAATGAATTAAATAAATGTTAAAAACTGTCAAAGAAAGAAGCATAAAAAAGCAAAGCCTAAACATCAAATATTTTACCAAAATAAAAATCAACAGGCAACTTTTACTTTTACTGACGTTGAGGAGATACCTTAACTTTAGATCCCTCTACTTTCCTGTTTAGGCTAAAATAAAATGTGATCTGATGCCCATAAATATATGTTTTTGTGAAAAGGTCAGATGTGTCCTACATAGGGCCAAACATTTGGATGTTTTTGTAAAGTCAGTAGTTAGGACAGATAGATAAAGATATACATTTCCTGTTATTCAATAACTCTAGAATCTAAAGTTACATTCTCTGATTTCTTGTGGGCGAAGATCACAGAGAAAGAATACAGGCTGCAAAAGACTTGCAATAATAAGTATTTAAAAAATGTTACAGCTGTTATTACAAGAGAGTTTGGTTATTCAACCCTATTTGATTTATGTTTTTATGTGTCAGGGCCTCTCAATTTATAAATATGTTCCCTGTGAGATTCTAGAGCTCACACAGTTTTTCAATAATTTAATAATATTCACTCCTGGCTTGTCTCAGCTTGTTCTTGACAAACTGCATCCATTCCTCAGATGGAGGTTGGAGGTGAGCTGGGTCGGGTCGGTCTGGTGTCTCTGGTATAGAAAGCTAGTTCATTCTGGACAGCAGAGTTCACATAGTGTTGATGACTTCATAACCAAACTGCTTGGGATCGTATGTTAGAAGATACACAACCTTCTGCTTCTAAACAAGATGTTTCATACATCAACATAGATGATACATCAACAATAATATAATAATAATAACTAACATATCTAATACAACTTCCTATGAGTAATATATATACAACTATGAGAAACTGTACTAGTTTAAAATGCTTTTGAAAAATAAAAGAAGTAAAATCTATGTATAAAAAATATTTTTCCAACAAATATCTTAGTAACAACACAACAGAACTAACAAAGCAGTTTTGTGTTTATATGTGTGGTATTTATTCAGTTTGGGAAATCCTACAATGTCTAGAAAGTATTATCTCTGGGCCTCCACGTCATCTATTAAAATGCTTTAATATAAGATAATAACCAGGTATTCTCTGTTATCCTCATTAAGCTCCCTAACATTAACCACTAACTACAGACGATCAGAACAGAACGTCCCTGTAGATGCAGAGACTGGCTCTAAGGAAACTAGGGCTTGACTGTCTCTTAGCAACAGCCAACAACTAAACAAGAAAGCAGCATGAGGTGTGCAGAGGGAGAGAGAGGTTCATAGCAAGAGAGCAGGCGTGTAGCAGGCTACTTAAACACAGGTAAGAGGGAGTTTTGGTTCAATGTCATTTCATAGTATGATGATCTAATTATATTTCCATGGGCTGATTGTAAAATGCAAGAGTTTTCCCCAGTTTAATTTCTATAGGGTATTGAAATGCAATCACCAGTGTTTACAGCAAGATACATTTTTACTTCTTTAAAATGTGTTTAGTTATCACTTTTGAATGCCTTACAGAACCTGCTTCTGTCCTTTGACACTGACAGACATAAAGTAGTAAGATTGAATTGTATTACTCTCTGACATTGTCTTTCTCCTGTGGCCTGTAGTGTCCCAGGTACTATCACTTACTCACATGATGAGCAACTGGACGCCTCTCATCCATAATGTAGTCTAGTAATGTGAGAGACCTGGGCCTGGGAGATGGGACTGACATCAACAAACTACAAACCTTTACCGCACATAGAAGATTATACTTGTTCATCAATTTTTCATATCCAGAATTGTGAGTCATTAACTTGCACTGCCCTGTTTTACATATTGCATTTTAATGAGGAGAAATTCTAGATGATCTATTTTTTCTGTTCTTTCTTTTGAGGCATAGAAATGGATGAGTGCGAGATGTGGTCATGGTGGTGTCATCACCACCCTCGCTGCACCAGCTGCTCAATAGCCTGTAAAGTTTATTACAAAGGATCAGGAATGTTGCACCGACGCTGTCTAGTTGTGGTCCATAAGTTGTGTAATTTATTCCTGCTAAGAATGCTACTTTCTCCATCACATGGCACTTCCCAGGGGCACTGCTATTGTCACAATACATCACAGCGATTGCGCAGACAGACATCTTTCACTGCCATTTCTCTGGAGCGCTTTGTTCTGCCTCATGAATAAAATATTAAAGCCTCCTCTGGATGATTTCTAATGTCACATCACATTTTTCCCAGTGTGGAAGTAGGCAGGGAGTCTGCCTGCAGAACTGGGGACATGAGAAGTATTGTTTGTGGTGACACCCGGGCCGGTTGTCTTTACCTCCCACTCTTTCTGGCTGTCACCCTCCATGCTCCTCTGCTGGTTCGCTCCACCCTCCCTCTCCCTAAACAGCTCGGATATGTCACGTATTCATAAGTAACTCTGTTCTGTTGGCAGCATAGCAACAGGTGCCACTGTGCCGTTTAATTATGTTGAGTTGCTAGAGCTTCTTACTCCAAATAACTTGCACGTCTGGTTTAAAGCTGTCACTCTATAATAATTGGTACCACTAAAAGGCATTCATGCGTCTTCATTCTCCTCTGACAGCTTGAATCAGGCTACTTTGTTGGTTTCTGTGAACTACATGTGTCATTCATTTCTTCATTAAGATGATCATGTCTGATTAGAGTCTGATGTTGTTTATTGTTCATTTGTAGAGGAGGGATATAATTAAACTGTTGATGTTTTGAACTGTGACTGTCACATTAACACTGGAATCATGCTGGCTTTTGTCTTTGACTGTGTGAAGAATATTATATACCTTACTGGTGCCTGCCTCCTTACTGGTGCAGTGCCTGCCTCCTTACTGGTGCCTGCCTCCTTACTGGTGCCTGCCACTCAGGCAAACAGATTTGTCTCAGTCAAGTGATTTAATTGCTTCTGTTTCCAGTCTACAGTACTGGTGTTTTGGTGTACTGGGAGGTCAAAGTCTCATCAGGTCGACTCACAGCTTCTACAGCAGATAGAAAAATGTCACTCATCATGTTGAAACCTTTGTAATTAACTGACAAACAATGACATGACTTGAAGTCATGACTACATGACTTGTTTGTACATGATTAATTTTCAGTCTCCTTTCCTTAGAAACTCAAACTGCACGCCAGAAGAAAAGACCTTAAAGGGTGACTCTGGCATTTACCCTTCATCCATCCATCCATCCATCCATCCATCCATCCATCCATCCATCCATCCTCCATCTATCCATCCCTTTCTGCTATAATGTTTGTGGGATCTCCTCTGAGCAGCAACCCCACCTCCCCTGTCCCAGCCCACAGCCTCAGTCCTCTGGGTCAGTTCAAGGAGGCCCCAGGTGACCCTCACCCTGCTCCCCTGCCCTTGTCCCTCCTACCATGCTGGGCCACCCAGGCACTGTGTGACCTTGCCCGGGCAGAGACGGAGCTCCGTCACCTGCGAGAGCGTCAGGCAGCTGAGGCGGAGACAGTGAAGCGGGGTGTGGAGCGAGCTGTCCTTGGAGCACGCAGAGAAGAGCGCCGTCTGCTGGAGAGGGTGGAACAGGACCACCGAGATGCCCAGCAGCGCCTGGAGCAGGTGCACAGAGAGAACATGGCAGCAGCCCGGGTCAGTCAGTCCCTTTTGGACCAGAGGCTCCGCAAACTGGCCCACCTCAGGGAGCAGATCCAGAGGAGTAGTCAGCATCTAGGTCAGGACGAAAGTGGGCCCGACCAGAACCTGCTGCTGAAGGGGTTGGCAGAACTCCTACAGCCCTGGGAGATCTCCCTTTCCCTCAAGAAGGTAAGCTTCAAACCCAGCTCCCAGCCTAATGCCGTTACCTTCGGAGATATCCGCGTGAATGAACACAGCCTGTGCCTCCCTGTTGGAGGTTGTGGGCCCCAGGGCCAGCTTTGTGCTCTCCATTCGGGAGAGATGCAGTGTGGGGACACAAGCCTTCATGGTGCTGGGGAAGAGAGGAGCACCCCAGATGGTGCTGGGCCAGGACAGTCATTGACCTCACCAACAGGCAGGGTGGTGAGGAAGATCCGCCTCTCTGCTCGGAGCGATGAGGAGTCAGGAGAGGATCTGAAGAGCTCCTCACCAAAGATGCGACACTGGCCACCCAAGCGCGAGCATTCTGACCGGGAGTCATCCCAGGATGACGAGATGGAATCACCCATCTCTGAACCACAAGGGGAGGACCTCTTTCTGGCCGTACCTGCAGTGCTCAACAATGGGGATTCTGAAGGGGAGGACCTTGGGTATATGATGAACAGTCTGGGCAGACACTACTCTCCCAGGAACCAGAGGAAACCACGCGCTCTGGTCCTGCTGTCTGGCCGAGAGCCCTCCCCCTCACCTGACCGGGGAAGACTGGAGCATAATAAGTTGACTAATCACTGGAGCTTAGACAGCCAAGATGCAAATCGAGGGAGTTTGAGACAGGATTCCAACAGGGGTGTTTCAAAGCACAGCTGCAGTGCCCTAACATCCCCCAAGATGACTCCCAGAGAGCCTCTGGCCAGCCAAAGCTGCCTAGACCTCACCTCCAGGGGTCAATCCCACTCTTGCCTCAGCCAGTTCTCTGATGACCACCCTCTAGGGACCCCAGGGGACTCTGGTCGAGCTCCTTCCCCAGCAGACAGCCTCGACTCCTGCTACACCTTCATTGTCAGCTCACCTCGTGACTACAGCCTGAACAGAGGCTCTCTGAACCACAACTCCCGTCTGTCCAAGTCTGCAGCTGACCTGACTCCTAAAACACGCCCGCTGATCAGTGGCTTGAGGAATGAGCATGTAGGTGTGTGGAGAGTGAACCGCTCCAGCCTCACCTCCAACTCTCCAACCCTCAGCAGGGGTCCAAGGGTCTCCAGAACCGGACAGATCCCCCCTGGACATAGAGGCCCAAATATTCAGCACCAACCACAGAAAAGACCCACAGTGGAGGGCCCTACCCAAGTAGCTAGATCTCTCTCCATGTCTGTCATAGACAGCACCTCTAGGGAGCCAAACAGAGGCAGAAGAGAAAGAGGAGGACCAGCCCTGGTGGAGATGGAGGAGGAGGGGGACCCTTCCTTCCCAATGCTCGATACTGAAGGAGACCATCTGATCCGGCAGTTTGGGAAACAGGGTTCAGGTCGGTCTGACCTCACCCTCCCCAGTGGAGTCCACGCCACACCACAGGGACAACTCTTTATAGTGGACTGTGGAAATGCACGTGTGCAGGTATGTGTGTGTATGTTTTTTTGTATGTTTGTGTATTGTCTACTAGAAACTTATAGGTGTGCAGAAGCCTTACTGTCTTTATTGTGTGTTTCTCTATAGAAATTATATTATTATGTGTGATACCCTTTTCTATTGGTAATATGCTCATTTTTAAACTATTACTATGTTCTATTAATGTTACATTAGCAATTGAAGAATACAATGGTGTTGAAACAAATTTAAATTTTAAACCAGGTGACTGATTCTCGGGGCAACGTCCTCCAGCAAGTGACCTCCCCTACTTCTGATGGCTCTGCCAGACGCTGCCGGAACTACTTTGACATTGCTGTCAATGCCAAGGGCTTGATGGCGCTGAGCTGTGCAGCGGAGCGCGCACTGCTTGTGTTCAGTCGCCATGGCCGTCTGCTTCAGACCTTTGGGGGAGCAGGGTTGGGCACTGCCAAGGATGAGCTGGAGGCTCCCAGGGGTGTGACGGTAACCAGGCTGGACGAGTTCTTGGTAGCTGATATACGGAAAGGCACCCTCATTGCCCTGAAGCTGGACCCCAAGACAGGCTCTCGCCTTGAGCGCACAGTGGTGACAGGATTCCATCGACCCTACTTGGTGGCAGCTTGCCTGAGCTCGGGCATGGTGGCTGTGTCAGAAAGGGGTAGCGAGACTGGCCGTGAGCCCTGCGTCAAAGTGCTGGAGCCAGGGTGGAGCACAGTCAGGGTCCTGGGGGTGTGCTCTGGCATGGGGCCTGTCCTGGCTTCCCCTTGGGGCATCTGCATAGATGGGGATGGAAATGTGCTCGTGGCAGACTGGGGAGAGCAGCACAAGGTGGTATTATACCCAGCACAGGGCGTAGGCTGGCCCATAATCACCCAGGGGCTGAGCAGCCCACGAGGCCTGGCCCTGCTGCCTGAGGGCCACCTACTTGTGTCCGACAGCATGCACCACTGCATCAAGATCTACCAGTACAAATGAAACCAAGACTTGAAATCAGTTGAAGTGTACAGACACACATGATGACTGAAAGGTTTTGACATTCTTAGCATGAAAAGACCCTTTTTCTTACATGCCAGCACCATACCCTCATGTCTGAATCTGTACTCTTCACTGACCCATGTCTATCATCACAAATTCACCAAGAGACAGAACAGCATGCTTTCCCACTACTGCAGGAAACAAAATCTATGCATAGTATGAAAGACTGGATCATTTTCTACAAATTAAATGCACTCATCATCATGATTGCAAGTGATTTTTTCCAATAACTCTTTTATTTTAGTGACCTTTATTTTATTTTAGTTAAGTTAGGCTGGTTGGTATTTTGGTGATATGTCAGTATTTTTTAAACCTCACATTTTGACCCAGATGGTATAGTATAGTATAGTATAGTATAGTATAGTATAGTATAGAGTATAGTTCTTACATATCTAATCTATAAATTGAATCCCAGTTTTACCTCATTCTGCAACAGAATGTCTACTTTACCAGGTTAGTTTTAGGTTGGTTTCAGTTTCTGTTTAGTCAGCATCGTCCCAAACTGTCTGCTTGTTCACCTGTGAGTTGATTGACAGCCTTTACTTGAATGTTCTTTGGTGCAGGGCGGGTCCAGGTCAATCTGCTGACTATGTTCTGAGATGCTGACAGAACAACACAGGGACCCACAGCGCCGTTGTGCTACTAGAGGCTGAAATTATACAAGAACTCCATCCAGCCTCTTTAAAGTAACCCCTTGAGTTTCCTTGTGGTATTATTTTAGTGGTATTATTTTATATTTCACTGTCACAAAGACAACCGCACCACTTGATTTTTGCTTGTTTTTCAAAGCCCAGCAACACAATTGTACTTGATCCTCTTCCTTGTTTGGTTGACGCACTTCTTTCGTGCTGTAAATTCATCTTTCCATTTTCGAGGGTGATCATACCCAGTGGCACAAAACTGCATAATGAAAGCAAGCAATTTTAACGGCGATGGTGTCATTCTTCCATAGCCATTACACTATGCAATCAAAATGTATTTCATAATAAAAATCCTGTCTTATTTACGAAAAAAAGGGAGGTAAAAGCCTCTTGAATAGCAGGGGATTGGAATTAAAGCCAAACTGAACTGAACTGAAATAAACTAAATTAAACTGAACTAAACTAAACTAAACTGAAATAGCCTAAACAATATTAAATTGAACTTAACTTAATTACAATTGGTCTTGTAATTTAATGTCTGTCTTTTAATAGACACAGTGTACATTTCTGTGGGCCTTTTTTTTTCCAGACTACGTTGCTTGTTGTCCAGTGTTTTCTGACAAACCCAACTCTCAACAATTTCTATAGTTTTTAGGAACAATATTATTTGCACTCATTCAGCTATTCTTAAGTAAGCCTCACGCCCATACACACACACACAGATATGAAAGTGTAAAGAGGAATTTGCAACTGGGCCGTTAGAGATAATTTTCTTGTCTATTATTGTGATATTTTCAGTTTGATGTATTTAGTTATTTGGGATCTAGTTACTGTTGCTCTCAACAGTTTCTGGAATCTTGGAGTCAAATTCTCCATTTTTCCTCACTGTCACTTTTCTTACCACTAGAAGCGCAGACTAGCGGACATTTGACCGCTAAGCACTTTTAAAAAATATATATCTCAGCACCATCACCTTTAGAAAGGACGTTAGAAGCTATTTTGCTCCCATTACTATGAAATAATCATAGTCCAGTCAGGACCTTCCTTTCAATGTTGCAGTTCTCCTTCAATCCACCAGAGGGCGCAAAGGACAGACAAACTCTCTTACACATTATTTGAAACCATTTATTGCTTTGAGATGATTCAGGTTGAATAAAATAACTGATCTTCTGAAAATTGTTGTTGACTGTCATTGATTCCAACTGCTTGTGTCAATAGAGGAGTTTAAAACCACAGACGGATTACGCTTCTTCCACCTTAATGTTCGTAGCTTGGTTCACAAAATGGACTCCATCAGAATATGGGCTGATTCTACTGCTTCTGATATTATCGTAATCTCTGAGATGTGGCTTACAAAATCGATCACAAATGACATGATTCACATAGAAGGTTACAATGTCTTTCGAACAGACCGTGCGAAGAAAGGGGGAGGGGTTGCAGTGTACGTAAAAAACAATCTAAACTGCACTTGTATTCTATCCCAAACAAAACCGAAATGTTTTGAACTTTCTGTGATTAAGCTATCGCTCCCAAGCGGCTCAGACATCATAGTAGTCGGATGTTATCGCCCACCCTCAGCCCCCAACGAAGCTACGACTCTACTCTCCAGCCTCCTCCATGACTGGACAAAATCTGAGATGGTTTTACTTGGAGAGCTAAACTGGAACTGGCTGACGGAATTATCATCAAACGCCTTCAAAGACACTTGTGACTCTCTCTGTTTGATGCAGTTAGTCAACTCACCAACCCGGTTAAACCAAAAAGCTTTGGAGAAGTCCACTTTGATTGATGTAATTTTAACAAACGCGCCTCACAGATTTTCTGCAGTTGGAACCTTTTGTAATGATCTTGTGTGAGAAACTGTAAGGTCCCAAAAGGAAAGCCGCGTTTTATTCATAAAAGGCACTTCAAACAATTTGATGAGCAAGCTTTATACACGATGTGCATAATAGTGATTTGTATATTGTCTCACTAATGACCGATGTTGAAC
>OMKK01087950.1:0-17654 GCA_900302305.1 Polymixia japonica
CGGTGTCTCTCTGTCTCCCTCTCGGTGTCTCTCTGTCTCCCTCTCTGTGTCTCTCTGTCTCCCTCTCTCTCCCTCTCTGTGTCTCTCTGTCTCCCTCGTCTCTCTCTCTCCCTCTCTGTGTCTCTCTCTCTCCCTCTCTGTGTCTCTCTGTCTCCCTCTCTCTCCCTCTCTGTGTCTCTCTGTCTCCCTCTCTGTGTCTCTCTGTCTCCCTCTCGGTGTCTCTCTCTCTCCCTCTCTGTGTCTCTCTGTCTCCCTCTCTGTGTCTCTCTGTCTCCCTCTCTCTCCCTCTCTGTGTCTCTCTGTCTCCCTCTCTGTGTCTCTCTGTCTCCCTCTCGGTGTCTCTCTGTCTCCCTCTCGGTGTCTCTCTGTCTCTCCCCCTTACTCAGTTTGGCTCACTCAGTGTTGGGACACACAACATGGCGATGGCTCTCGCGGACACACAAAATGAAGTGTTAGTGGGAAGGCTGAGTGTTTATTGGGACGGAGGGCTGGTGGCTTCTTCTCTTGGCTGTATTTCTATGTGTGTTATGTTCCCCGGTCTATTTCCCTTAGTTCTACGTCTAGTTGTATTTCCTTGTCTAGTCTTGGTCTGCCCAGCTGTCTCACCCAGTGTGTATCAGTCTTGTTCCCCAGTCAGTCTTTGTCGGTTCATTGTTTAGTGTTACTCTTAGTATAAGAGTTTTAGTTTCTCAGTGTCTCCTGTAACTCGCTTTATTAAACTTCCCGTCTGGGGTTTGATCATCATCTGCCTGCTGTCCTGCGTTTGGGTCCTGACCTCATCAACTCCTACTGTAACACAATGTTTATTGCATAATGTACATGCAAGCACACACACACACACACAGAGATGTGCATGCAGACGCAGACTTCTTGTTACATTCTAGAGGAAAGGCAGAATTGTAAACTTGCTCGGTGTTATTTATTGACTCATTGACATGTTTTTATTCTGTTGATGTTTAAACCACTTTGCTGCTTGACTTGTGTAAAAGTTGCTGCACTGTTTTATTTTAATTGCAAAGAAAAATGTGTAAACTCTATAGAGATGATAATAAATATATTGCCAGTCGCAAATGCATGACAACAATGTGCACTTGTGTATTTTCTACTCACTAGGGTGCTTGTGTTCACACTGGAACGACCCCCACCCACCGCTCTGCTAGACGTTGGGAGTGTTGTTGTGATGTCAGTCAGACAAAAACACAACAGATTTCATCCAAATAAAAATTAAAAATTTGTGAATTTTGTGGGAGGAAATACAATACTTTCAATCAGCATATTTATACGATCTCTGTGGATGTCTTATTTTTATTTACTTTGCTATAAAAGTTAGGCCTACATATACGACCTTTAAAGGTGCTGTCAGTAAGATTGGCGCTCTAGTGTTGGCCCGAGACAACCTGTTGTGTTTTTGTGTGACAACACAACTCCCTCACCTTCCCACGATCATCTCTCAGTTCAGCTGTTGTCAGTCTCTCAGTGTTTATTCACTGAACAAAAATGGCTGCAGTGATACTGTACCTGAGCTGAAAGTGACTGAAGGATGTGTGTGTACTAGATTTACACAGTAAAAGTGAAACTAGCCAGGCATTAGTTAAAGACTGAGGATTCTTCTTCTTCTTCATCGTATGGGCTGGTTGTTGAGTCCCCTCGCCCCAGGTCCCCGTCGAGGGGGTCTCTCACCCTCTCCTCTCCGGGTCTGTGTGAGGGGTCACCCGGACTATACATCCGGGCACGCCCCCTGTAGCCACGTCATTGTCTCGTCATCCAGGACCGTCAGACCACGTGTACCGTTGGGTGCCCGGTATATTGGGCAGTCCTGACTGAGGATGATGAAAGCCAATAACAAAGGTGTCGTCAGTTTATAGGATGAGATAATATGATCAAGCCTGGTATCAATTATTAATTGACCTTTAATCTCTGTCCATATTATGTACATGTACACAGTTGTGTTTTTCAGTGACACATTTTTTCATTTGAATGAACATTAGATAGGGTAAAAATAAAGCTTGCAACTTGAATAACTAGTCACTAAGTTTGATAAACACTGAGCCAATTTCCTGCTTGTCCACATGAAGGTTTAAACAGAAGATTGAGATAGAACCATCATTGAGAGCTTAGTCTTTTCTTTCTGCATAATGGTGTTTATTTCCTGCCCTGATCTGAGTTATGATGATAAGAATTCGGCATGGACAAAGAGGAAAGGTTAAGAGTTCATTTAAAACACATTTAAAACATTACTCTCAGTGCAACTAAGAAATATGTTTATTTACAAAGTGCTGTAGAAAATATTTAACTACAGTGCAGAATACATATGCTTTTTGTCTGTAACCATTAAGATGAATGATCCATGAGGAGAGATAAGAGTTGTTATAATTGTCCATTTCAATAATTACTGTTGATGTCTATTATCCTATGTCTACTATACCAAAGGCTAAGGAAAGCCAGGAAGGGAAACTGTCCCTAAACACTGACTTGGAGTCAGCTTCCTTGACTTGACTCCATTCATATACTTTCCTACTTGGTAAACAATTATTGTAACGCTGACCCCAGATCAGTGTGTAGAAGCCGCTACAGTGAACTACAATATGATAACTTTGGATCAAGTTTTAAAAAAAATAGCAAATCCCAACAGTGGCAACTTTATCAAAACATTCAACCAACAGTGTATTACCCGGTTGCCCATGGCGACCATACAAATGCTGAACAGCTTTAAAGATGATTGTCCAAGAACTAGACAATGTTCTACTAACATGAATTATTACTTTAACCATTAGGTGAGAAACGTACAACTGCCCCAGATAAACCTATAGGGATACTTTCAGTATCTACCAGTGGCATCACCCCCTAGTATTTCCCAGGGTTAGTACTAGGCAGCGCTGGCAAACCCATATTCACATGATGGATGTGGCGGGCTGCCCTTCCGTTGAGGAAGAAGAGGAAGACAGCGGTGAACTGGCACCAGAAGGTGAGGGTGAAGCCTGTCAGTGATGCAAACCCTCGGAGGAGACCCACGAACACAGCCACGCCTGATGCAGACATGGCCGCTGCCACCAGCACCAGGCCCGACCCGAGGCACCATCGCCGGGCTGCATCCCGACCCTCGCTCACCTGGGAAACGACCTGGAGCTCCAGACCGAATATGGCAGCGACCACGGCCAAGGAGGCCACAGAGCGACACAATCCCAGCCCCAGCTCCACCCCAGCCAGCCCGGATTGACCCAGCTGGGTGGTGCAGTGAGCGGAGGCTGGCTTTTTCTGATCGTTCTGACCCACCACTGCCTCCGTGGTACAGAAGTGCCAGAGGCCAAACATACGTCCCTCTGCTGTCTGAAGCCACTGGCCGTCACACACAGCCACGGAGGAAAGGACAATAGCCAAGGCCGTGCATAGGATGATCAGGCTGCGGACCAGTACTTCCAGGAAGTGGGTGCGGGGCTTCCCTTGTGAGGGGGAACCTCCCTGGACCTAGATGACACAGAGGAGTCAAGACACTGGTATTATCTTTATATTTATTTATCGTTTACCTATATTGAAAGCTCACCCCCATAACCATGTCATCTCATTCAAATAGCTATTACTCTGAAAGGGTTTAATCTCAATAGAGCTGTGCCTGATTTTCCACCAGTCACAATACTCCAGCTGAAATGGGGCTTCGGAGAACCAGGACACAGTTGTATACTGAAGTTACCTTCCTCCAGTATTACTTTAACTTGTGCAGCAGGGGAATTAGGTCAGCGGAATAATACTAGTACTTAATTTGCAGTAAGCAATTAATTTTTGGTCTTTTCTCTGTAAATCTGTAAACAAACGGTTTTCAGGTTGTTACTGTGATCACAGGAGAGGGAATTTAACAGGTAGTCCTGATTCACTTTTTATTTTTTTTTTTATCTAACAAGACCTGTTAAATAAAGCAAACATGCATATTTATCTCAAGTTACTGACAAACATTCAACATACACCCAAGAGGCTCTGGGGCGCCGAATAAAACAAGTGCAACGACTCATATCTACGAGACGCCAATACAACGTAATATTTATATCTGAAGCTGCACACAACAGCAAGCAAGACACTTCACCGAGACACCAATATACCCCCACACCAAGAAAACCCAGGCAACCGTTTAATATTGAAACGAACAGATCTGCTAAACTGCGAATTATCAGGTTTACGTTCACGTCGAAGGAAGCCTCTCCAATTATATTCCAACCAAAATGAAGACAATTTACCTTGATGCTGATAGCGGTCATTGCGTATATCCCGAGCAGCAGTATCCTTCAGATTGGGATTAAGTGCGACGTTGCCCAGTTGTCAAGTTAAAAGTTCAGCGAAAATGTTTGGCAACTGCAACTTTTCTGTCGGCCTGAGGCCAAACCGGTGTGAGACTGTTGTTTCTAGACTAGAATGAGACCGAGGGGAAGACTTGTAGGTTTCAGGCTGCCTGATGACATCTTGCTGACAATGCGGCCAATCCCAATTTATACGTGTTTACATGCATATCTGAAGTCACACCCACTCCCGGTGCAACGTCCAGGCTTGAATAATTTGTAATAGGAAGACTTTTCTCCAAGGTTTCTATTCTTTGCATCGCCACAGGAAAAAACAAGTACAAAGTCTAACAATGATCACGTCAAAACAGTTCAAGTTGGACGGAAATTAAGCAAGGAAATTATTCAAAAGGCAGTTTTGTTAAACTGATTGTTGAAATGTAATAGAGGTATGAATACTAGTTGCCAGGATAGCTGTCTCTGGCCAGAATCTTCAGGAAGTTTTTTTTTTTTCCTAAGCCTTTCATTGTGAATCATTTGCACAAAGTTACAATTTGACCATCTTGTCAATCATACTTATAACTAAATGCATATAACTAAAATGCAGAGATACACTGTAATAAAAGAGCAACAACATTTTTTTTTTACAACAGGTCTGGCTTTATATTCATATTACAGTAGTTCCATGACTGTACAACCAGTTGAACACATCTGCTACGATATGAGGTTATTTGCTGTTGGAGGACGGTCTCTGTCGTTCCATTGGTGGTTTTCAATCCCACTATTGCTGGTGGTCCAATAGGCATTCATATGTGTTGTATGTGTACACAGTAGCAAAGGGCACTCTCCTTGGGTTTAAGGCATTTCACAGGGGCGAGGTGTGGGCTGACCAGAGCAGTGGTCACAGCCAGTTTTCCATACAGCCAACAGTTGGTCTGGCCAGTTCATGCTTAGAGTATAACTTTACTTATCATACTTCTTCTTCAGCTCCTCTACCAACTTGATGTACTCATTCATGGCATCTTCTTGGCTCTTTCCTGTTCAAACAAGGGCAAACAATTAGGTTAAGGAAATCAATCAAGTCTGGCCAAGACCTGCACAGAAGAGCACAGCAGCAACACTGAAACGTTCCCCTCACGCTCGCGTCTAGAACATCTACCTTTCTCCTTCTCCCAGGCATCCCACTTGGCTTTCCCAGTGAAATCCAGCATCCCAGGACGAACTTCAGAGATAAAGAAACACACAGGAATATAAATAACCACTCAAGTTAATGAAGTTAACACAAATCTTATTTCATTAATTAATAACAGCAAAAGCTGTTTAGTCAGTCTATGGTGTTCAGTTAAATGAAAACCTACTTGCATTGCATCTTGGGTAAAAATAAATAAAGCTCTTAAGGTAAACTAAATAGTTAACACCTAGTTAATGTCTAAATGCAGATAATTGATTCTATTCTATCTCAAAGTGTCAACACAGCAGACAGTGTTTGCAGGTCAATACTGTGTGGGTTATAGTCCCTTGGTGTAAACTCATGCCTTATTTAAAATACAACCGCTTCACCATTTCAAATGGATACTTTAGGGCATAAACCAATCTGCCGTTTAAAGTATCCGTTTCTAACTAAGCTTTAGGCAGTGTGTATTCAACTTTTGTGGTCATGAGCTGCGAGTCTTTGGTTTGAGCCAGATGGAGGGCACGTACTGAATGCCAAGCACTAGCCAGCGACAAGGACAGGCAACCTATCTTTCACCTACAGTCCTAAGAGGCTAATGCATTCTGAAAGTAAGAAGGCAGCTTTACCATTTTACTAACCAATGGTGTTAATACAATGACTCCTGAACAATGGTTGGTTACTGGCGTAAGTGGTAGATTTTGCTATTGGCAAGAGAGTTGTGTTTTACAAGCACATTTTGTCCTAACAAACATTAGTCCTGATGGGTGGAGTGATTATTAACTGTGTGCAGCTTCTCAGGCCATAATTCTTTGTTAAGACAAAATAGTTCCAAGAGTAAGTCTTTGTAAAGCACAGAGATCTTGTTTTTGTCATTTAATTTCTTAAATGTAGTGAATTCCAGAGATGCAAAATGTAATAAGTCAGCTATTGCAGTTGTTGGAAAGTGTATTGCCTCACTTTGGAAAGCTAGGCTAGCTGACCCCATCCAACTCCAGTCATGATGCTAACGCATTAGCTCCAGACCCGACTTTTTACTGGACGCACAGAGATGAAAATGGTATCAATCTACTTGTCTGACTTGGGGTAAGACTACCAGTATCCCTTTAAGCTTCAAAGCAGCGGCAGGCTGTGGTGGTTTAGTGAGCTGCCGTCTCACCCGTGTTGATGTCGCCCACACTGCTCTGCTTGAACAGGGCGTAGATCTTCAGCATCTCTGCATCCTCGGGTTTTGACTTTAGCTGCTTCACCTCATTGGCAGCCGTGTCAAACGCAGCCTAAAAAGGAGAAGATAACATTATATTAAAATAGACAATTTACATACAGTTATATTAAACCTTGGACATGGACTAACTTCATCAAGCCAAATTTGCTAATGCAGCGGGGATCACTCATTTATGCCTCAGGTTAGCCATTGGGCATGTTTCATGAATTAGTCTAAACAAATGCAACCTTCAATGGCTTCAAGCATTAAACCAATCAAAGTTGAGTTGAACAGTTTCTGAGAGCTGTTAAGCAAGACGTGGCTGGTAAACTGAACTTTGTTCTGGGTGTGACAACTAAATCAATCTCACTCAACTGACCCAAAAGCCCTTAGCAATATTAGTGTCTTGAGGTTATGAGAATGGTAGAGCGATATTACGGTCTTTTATTCAGAGTGAAAAGAGGGTACTTTCAATCTGGCCGTGAGAGACAGTGTCACTGAAAAGAGGCATTTGGCTGCCAACACATGGCTGGAAGTACAATGAGCCCACTGATCCAGCCGGACCCCCATACCAAACAAAACCACACTGGTTGTGCCACCCTGTGCCAATTGTGTCAGAGGGGAAGAGTGAGTTGAATTAAACCATAAATTAAAATTAAGGGCAAAATGTAGACATAGTGCAGATCAAGTACTGGTATATGTATGTGCAGGTCTTCATCCTCGCCTACGCTGTCTTTGTTTAACTGGTCCTATTCAAGTCCAAACTAGGAGTAGTAGGAGTAGGAGTAGGTTTAATTGATAGAAAAGCACCATTATGAGAGCATTTTAATAAATCTACATAGAGACATTAAGAAGGCCTTTACTTCAAAACTAGTCATGTACTGCCATCACTGTGTGGTTTAGGCTTAAAACAACAAAACCCCCCCAAAAAGTGCTCCTTGCGTGTACAATCCGTTTTTTTTAAAATAAATCCTAAAGCCAGGCTTTTGGCCAGAATGTTGCAATACGTGTTAGGCAATTGTAAAAAATCACATGAAACCAGCC
Source organism: Polymixia japonica (assembly GCA_900302305.1). Taxonomy (NCBI): domain Eukaryota; kingdom Metazoa; phylum Chordata; class Actinopteri; order Polymixiiformes; family Polymixiidae; genus Polymixia; species Polymixia japonica. The sequence goes on from OMKK01087950.1 coordinate 7,685, forward strand.
CTGGCATCTAATCTACAGAGCTCTGCAACAGAAATGCAATCTCCCTTGGCTTCAGATAAGAGGAGCAGAGATCAACTTGTAAAACATACTTGACAATACGGGTTGTATGGCTTCTGCGTCTCTCCAGTCACCTGATGTCACAAAGCCTACATCAATGTTGGTTTCATCTTAATCTCTTCGATTTGGGTTGTGTTTCAAAACAAATCTGAATATCTACCATGCGAGGCTAACGTTGCTTTGGAGCAAGGAAGGATATAAAGCAGATCTGAAATTGAGTTTAGGTAACAACTTCCTTAATTGTGGCAATCTTTCGCATAATGGCATTGTATGAGGTGCACGCATGTGGTGAAACTGCTGAAACTGAAGTCCCACAACCACACCCTGAAATGAATGACAGCACGCACGATCAACGCGTTTTATAGCCTGAGGATAAATAAACAGCGCGTCTGAACGCAATCCTGTCGGTGCGTCTAAAGCCTCGGCTGCACAACAAGACGTGTTTGTTCTGTGCATTCACAAAAGAATACGACCGTCCAGCTGCGGCCTGTTGTCGTGGGCTTCAAGGCACCCTTCAAAACCCCACACAAAAAAAACCCTGGTTAAACTTCAAAACAAAATAGAGGCTTGCTGTGGCCTGTTCTGCGGTGCAGATTAGTTGACTGAGCTAAAGATATTAAAAATGCAATACACACCTTAAGATCAGTCATTATCCGTCAATACAATGAGGCCCACTTGCTGTTTCAAAGACAGATTGCTGGTAACGGAGAAACTCCACCGTCGCTCCTTATGCACGCCTTGGTGAGCAGCAGATACGCCCCCCTCCTGCAACGCCATTGGCAGATTGAAAGACTGACGTCAAATGCGACCGATTAATTGGTTGGGGTGATAACGGCGACCAATCAAAGCTCAAGGGTTAGGAACGCGAGGTCAATGCTGAAATTAGGGCAACGGGGTCATGGCAACGTGGGACTACGGATTAAAATATTTTGTCCCCCTTTTATATTTCACCCGTTTTACTCAGTTGAAGGATAAGCTGTTGTAGGAATGTTATACTGCGTTTTTGCAATTTACCGATCGATCATTTCAGTGTCATGGCTGTCATGTGAAATAGAATAGAATAGAATAGAATAGAATAGAATACGTTGTAGTGTATATATTACTATCTATTAATAATGTGTTATTTATTTATTTATTTATTTATCTTTCTATATTTATCTTTCTACAAATGTCAGGCATATTGCTGGCACTCTCTATTTACAAGGAGTATTTAACAAATGTAAATTCCTTGATCAACATTCCAAGCAACGGATAAAAAAGGAGCGCCTATAAAATATAGACGTAAATTATTTCTGTGACCCTAGAAATGATGTTAGAAATTTGCAAAACGAGCAAAAAGGAATTTCTGAGTTTTATACAAGAACAGACTGGAGCAAGCAGATGAAGAAGATGTAGAGGGGGAAGGGGGTGCCAATGTAGAAATGTCTTTACCACAATTCACTTATAATAGATAGATACAAATAGACAGGGAATTAATAGCAACGATTCAGAAGGTTCGATGCACTCGATTGTTGACACATTGAGTCTGGATGTCTGAATAGTGCGACTGCTCTCGCCTGATCAAATACCGGAAATATTGTTCAAAACAGGTTTACTCGTCTTGGGGTGTATTGCTGCTGTCGCTCCTAGAATAAGGTTTACATTGCAGAAGCCCTGTTACAATTAAGACTTTTTCTTTGTTGCCACCTGTCAGGTTATGGCTGATGAAGTTGTCGTCAGTGTACGTTTAGTGAGGTCTTTTGAACACAGGAATTTTAAACCTGTTGTGTTTCGAGGTGTGGATTTAGACCAGACAGTAGAGGAATTCATTCAACGTGTCAAAGACGGTGAGTGAAAATATGAGTAATTATACTACCATTATGTCACATCTTTCCTGACTCTTTGCATTTTGTTACTCCAGATGTTGCAACAAGAGGAGGTCTTCCACCCCCTTTCAAGAAATTTGGTTATGGTAAGTTTATGTCTGCAATGTCAAACCTGATCGTTTTGCAGGGAATAACCTCTAGGGTGCAAGGGATCCTGCTAGCCTGTATGGCCTCAATATGTCCCAGTGTCTGCAAAACCTTTGCAAAACCCAACAGGATCTCATTTGGGATGTCATTGGTAGCTAATATGCTGTGTCAATAATTACGAAGATAGGTGCACCATAGCATAAAAAAATAGGTGGAGGAACATCTTAAGTCTAATGTATGTCTGTTTTTGGCTACATCTTAAGTGTAATACATCCCGTGCATCTGATGGCTTTCTCCTTGTCTTTTTAGACACAATGAAGATTATCCACCAAGCATATGGAGCGAAGGTATTGTATGCCTCCTGGAGATGGCCCTACCAGGGGACCACGAGAAGGGCATGTCTTTGAAGCCAAGTGTACAAAAAAAATATCAAGAGCTGAGGGAATGTTGCTGCTGGAATGTTGTTCCACAAAAAGTGACTACACCTCAGCTGTTGTTTGTAAATATGGTTCAAAAAAGAGGGAATATCAACACGCTGACAAACCTGAAGTGATAGAAACTTAACAGACACTTTGCATAGCACGCAGTCTTTTTATTTTGACATAAAATAACAGACATTTTGCACATATCAGCTTTAATCAAATCAAGCAGTGTGTTGCACTGCTTCCCATCTGCTCCTATGGAAATATCACATTCACTGCCCTCAATCTGGCAGGCTCATTTTTACTTGCATCAATCCAAAGGTAATGATGAAAAAAACAACCTAAACATACTGGAAATTAATAATCTGGTATCTGATCCGTATCGGCCTGTCTTACGTGCTCTGTGAAATCTGTGATTGGTATTGACTAGAAAAACATGGAGTATCGGAGCATCCCTGGTCTTACATTTTGACCCTGAGATGAGATTTCACAAGTTTGTTGGAAGATGCTCTGTCTCAACTGCCCTGGAAAACAAAACAGCACTTTTACCTCGAGAGTGGAAATATACGATTTGCTCTTTTTGCAGACAAATGAGTTGGTGATGAGTTTAGAGGACGACGACAAGCTCATTCTGCAAAATGGCCTGACCCTAAGAGCTGCCGGTGTTGGTACGAGTTTACTTGGGCATCTTTCCTTAAAGAATTTAATATCTACATACATCCACTTTAAACAGTGCATTTTGGTTTATGTTGAAGGCGATGCTGCTGCAACTGTGGATTTAGATGAATGTTGACAACACTGTTTTTGCTTTTTGTTCCAGCTAATGAAACAGAATTGGCCTTCTTCAAGAAAGAAGATTATGGCCTTTATAAAGCAAATCCCCACACTGTTTGGTGACCACAGCAGCACATTACATACAGAGACTCATAAAACAGGACAAAGGTCAAGCATGCCAGAAATAAATTGGTAAAGAAAAATAATAGCCTTCATATCGATATTGGAGAGTTTTAATTTGTCAATTTGTTTTTAAAAAAAGGAAGAAAAGCTGTTTGATTCACTCCAACGGTATGCCTTTTTATTTTTTAAATGATGTACACGGTTGATTTGCAATATGTTCAATAAAATTTCCTATCATATTAAACTGTATTGATTATATGTATTGATGTTAACCCTAACCCTATTTGTGTTTCATTATGTTTCATTAAATCATCGTTATTAAGTGTTTACATCTGCTCACCACTGAACTCTAGATGGTGAGCTGTGGCTGTAATAAAATGCAGAGTAATGTTAATGATTATGATGCACTGTGTATACTGTAAGTTTGGTTATGTTAAAAAAGCATGCTTCAGCATGTATTGTCATAGTGCACAGCACGTGCAAGTGCTATTTTCAATTTCCTTCAAAATATATCTTAAGAATCAAATTTGTATAATACTGTCCAGTTTTCAGCACCTGAGATTAACATTTTCACACATTGTCCTTTCAGAAATGCATTAAAGACCTATAACTTACACTACTAATAATGTTTTCACTTTCATTGTGTGCATTGTCAATATTTTCAAGTTTTTAAAATGTCCTCTGGCAGTGACTGTTGAGTACCGTAATGTGGAGTAACTTGCTCAAAATACTGCTTGTAAACAGGTCAGCCATCAAGTCACATCTATGAGCTGAGCAGTGAAGTGAAAAGATCTATTGTGTTTCTCTTCAGCTCCAGTACAATGTCTTTGTTCTGGAGTCTAGTGCAGCTGCTCAGAGCAGCAACTCGAAGGCACTTGAGACTGTCTGGCAGACTAGAAGAGGCAGGACATCCCTCCCTCTAATGGTAAAGAACACAACTGTACAACAATATATGTAGTATGTCATTAAAAAATACTCATTTTCAGTGATGTATAAAAATAAGAGGATCGAGTAGGTTCAGTTTGATGATACTTTACAATGCCCTTATTCCAGTGTGTTTTAACCCATGGAAAAGTATAAGTACACATTACTACTGTGGAAATACTAATGGAAATTGTGCTTTGTTGTCACACCCTAGTGAGCATATCATGTTCGAGGGTGATTTTAACAAAGCACTTACTGAGTATTGTGTATTTACAGTATTTTCACATAGGTTAAACACAAGTTTATATATTTGTAATACAAAGTGTGACCGACGTACTGCAGACTAAGTACAAATTTAAAGTGCTACATATCTTCTGTGCTCAGACATGAGTTAAATAATTTGTAAATAATTCTAGGCGTTTGTTTTAACTTGCACGGAGAGCCAGATGAGTGGTTTAGCACATTCTGGACACTTCAGACAGTGACAGGAGTTGGCTAACATAACAAAGTATTCATAAAAGTGCTGTAGGCAAGTTGCTTTTACAACCATTTTGGTATTTGGTGAAATTCCGGTCTCCGTGGCTGCCGACCTTGTATTTAGCCTCTCAGAAATCTCACTGCACCTGAGTCCCACCAACAGGTTTCGAGACAGGTTTGTGCAGGGGAGGGGCTTTGGAGGGAGGGGCTGAAGGGTCGGCAGGAAGGGAACACAGAGGGAGGGGATGGACCTTCCCTCCTCAGACGTCTCCAAAGCTCTCAGGAAGAGCCCTGTCTGTCTCAGGACTCTGAGGGGGGCGGAGTCTCGAGCTCTCCCAGCCCCTGCGGATCTTTGCCAGTCTGAAAGCCAGGCAGGGCAGTTCCAGGAGGACCCGGCCCACTAGGACAACACAGGGCAGAATCAGGGCCAGAAGATACACTGGTGGTAAATAATAAGGGTAGTCCTCAGGGAAGAAGGCAAAGTCCCATCCGAAGAAAAGAGTGTGCATGATGGAGAGGGTTAAGGCTGCATAACCAAGTCCTGACTGGAAAGACAGGGACAGTAATATACAGGGTTAAATAAGTTCAGTTCACAAGGAATAATATGATGCATGACCTAGAGCTAAATACTGCATACAACTGGTGTATGTTTAAGCAGTTATTTTAATAATTTCTAAAGACTAGTTTTTTGTTGTTTCATGTTCCATGTTAGTGTTGTTTAGAGTATTGTAATATGCTGACCTGCACAAAAGTAAACTCCCTCCAGTTGAGTGCATTTCCCACTGAGGGCAGAGAGGTGATAGCCAGTAGAGTGAGAACTCCAAGTCCCAGAATTCCACAGGACAGGTAAAGGTCTGACCTCCACACCTGCTGCTCCACCCAGGAGTTCTCGACACCAGCTTTAACCTTAAAGTAAAAACCAGAGGTTATAAAACAAAGACAAATAAACAATGTAAAAGAAATAAATAAATAATATTAAAAAATATTTTTTTTAATGCTGGACCCCCACAAAAAAAGAAATGTCAGGTCCTATAGGATCCTGGCTCACGAATGAGTCATGTGAGATATTTAGGATCTCATAACAAACCATTTAGTATGTAGAATGCATTCAGGGAAATATACAGTAAAGGAATAAGAAAGGTAAATTAGATATAGATGAGTAATATAATCCCTCAACTGCTGTAAAAGTCAATTCCCTCTCTCAATGGGTCAGGAAATGCAGGCAATTTCATGGCCATGAATGTGATTTATAAATTCATAATAAATAAATAATACAATTCAGGGGTTTAAAAAATATCCCACAAATAACCAACGTTATCTAAATTACAAATCCTACATCAATCAGAAATGGTCCTATATTTACAAGCAGTAGTTCTGAAATCGGTGGATGTTTTGTTTAGCTGTGTTGTGGCTCATGACAGAACCCAGTGACAGGATGAATTACAGACCAGCAGGGGGCAGGATATTACAGAGATGAGAGAGGGTGGGTGCATCACACTACAATATACTAATTAGCAGAGAAACCAGAGGAACACTTTACTTTAAATAACTTTATTGCATTGTATGAACCTGTGTATTGTCCTATGGAAGTATTGTACATTTTGAATTGTAATTAAAAAGGTGGCAGTACTCTATATCAGATACTATGTGCACATGCAAGGCACTGACTTTGTATAAACCATGGTAGGTTTTTTAGGTATATTTCTGTAATAAGAGACATAGGTTTGACATGTAAAACATGTAGGTTAAATTATCTCCATATCTCGATATTCACGTTTTCATATCATCACTGAAATATATCGCGATATATCGGACAACTCGATACATCGCCCAGCCCTAAACCACTGTGCTCACCTGTCGGTAGGCTGTATTGAGCAGCGTGTATCCAGCAGCCCTGCGTAGAGTGAGACACATACTGTAGACAGCATGGAGCCCAGCACAGAGGAAGCTTAGCAGTCCTAGCTCCTTGCGTCTGCACATCCAGCGGTCCAGCCAGCCGGGGAATCTGGTATACTTGGTTCCCCTGCCCAGCTGGAGGACGGCAGCCAACAGACCTGAAGAAAAAGGTGACATGCGCTATTTGTAATGTGAAATGTATTGTTTGTTTCTGCCAGGGGTGGATAAATGTATCGTCTATCTTTAGTTGTTGTTTTCTTAATCAATTAATTCATATAGCAACCTATTATTTGATTAATAAATCAATCAAAACTTTTACATAGCAACTCAAGGTGTACACAGAGTCCTGTACATAAGTTCTATTCCACAACTTCATCCATTTTGGGGAAGATTATGTAAAATTGACCATTCAATGCAACTAAAAGTGAGTAATGTTAAAAGTAAACCAATATCTCTTAAAAACAACCAGAATGTGTTGAAATTGGCTGTGAACTATTCTATCCATTACTTTGCTAAAATAGGTGTCAGTACTTTCAGCTGGTGGGTATCTTAATTTGCACTAAAACTCTTCACTTAAAGCTCAGCACATGTTCAGTACCTGGTAGATACACTAGCGCCAGCATAACCAGGGCTACGGCGGGCAGCGTCTCGTTCACCGTCTGCAGGGGCAGCTGGTAGAAGTTGCGCTCCCCGTCCGAGAGGTAGGGCAGGAGCACGTGCTTCAGGAAGTTGTAGCCATAGAAGAAGAAGAAGAGGAGGAACGTGACCAGGATGGGGCCGCCCCAGGACGGGAAGAGTTGGAGGGGGACTTCCTCGACGTCCCCGGAGGCGGCCAGACCGCCCAGGTCCACGGGGGCGAAGCCCAGACGACGGGCCAGCTGGATCACTGCGGCTTTGGAGTCGGGGCAGTCGCTGCAGATCAGGACCTTGAGGGTCAAGGGGGAGAGGTGAGGAAGTTAGACACGGAAAAGATTTTCAGGTGGTGTCCTGATGGTTCAATAGGTCAGGGGTCAGTCTATGCACTTGTGATGTCGTGGGTTCGGAAGCTGGTTCATGACTTGTATTCGGAGTTGAAAACTACCAGCAGGTTTTTTTTTATGGGACTGGTAAAATCGTCCAGCCTCTTTGGCCAGCAGCCAAGTACGATTTCAAGGTCCTATTTTATTCTAAAAATCCAGCATAGAGTTCCGAAGTGAACTCAAAACTCAAAACTGGGACACTCTATTATGAAAGAAGCTGCTTAATCTTGAGATGTACCAGCAACTGTGGCTGATTAACTCATTTTCCTCGCCTTTCACATTTTAAATGGCATTTTAGACATTTAGAGACTTATAAAGAGTGAGCGTTCATGTTCAGTGTCTTGCTCATGGACATTCCAGCAGGAATTGAACCTGAGACCATCAGGTTACGGGACGACTCACAGGCCACCCTGCCATTTCTTTCATAATCCATGTTATTCCCGCGTAGTCCTGTCACTTTGTCACGGTTGCATTCAAAACACAGTGAAAATGACTTGACTTCTCCATAGGGTAATTTGATATTATTATATTACATTTGTGAATATACCAGCGTTGCCCTCAGACATGGCCTCTTGGCAGGGTGGACAGGCCTACCAAAAAGAGACCCTGTGATACTAACCTGTCCATTAAAATCGATACCAATAAAAATCTTTGAGACAGTGCGACAGTTACCCTCTCAATCGAAACCAATAACCAATATTTTACTGCAGGGTTGCAACTCTAGTGGGCTGTTTAATAATGAGGGAACTCTGCTCTCAGGTGTTCTCTACAGACATAACACATAATAATCCTTCACCTTACCTGCCTGCTACCACTGTGGGTCCCAGCCTGCAGGGCCCAAGCAGAGATAACGTTGAACCCCTTCACCACTCTGCTCTGTGGGAACAGCTCTGCCAGCATTTCCGCATTAGACGGTTTTCCGCTGTTCAGTCTGGTGGCATTGCTTACATCCACCAGCACCTTCCCAGCCAACACGTCCTCCAACCCCACCAGGGTGTAATAATGCTCTGGGTAAAGCGCAGCAAAAACCACCCTCTCTGCACCAGCTACTGCCTCTCTCTGTGATCGAAGCTCCACACCATCAGGGAATAGTCCCTTAGCAATGTGCTTAGGGTCCCGGCTGCCTACTATCACCCCATAACCAGAGGCCACCAGTCGGATGGCCAGGGAGCGAGAGTAGTCTCCTGAGCCGATGATGCCAATCACAGGGTGCCCCCGGCTACAGGGCAGGGGCTCTAGGGTGTCAGAACTGGAACCTGCCAGCAGGGGTGTCTTCATGTCACCTGCAGCCATGATGGTCCAGAGGGGCTGTGAATGGAGAAGTGTCACCATACTGTAGGTTAGTTTGGTGATAGACTAGTGGGTTGATAGATGTAACACCAGTCATTACTTATATGATGTAATGGGACAGCGTCTGTAGTGATGATGATGAAAATAGTTATTATTTTCATTATTGTTAATATTATTATTATTTTACTGTATTTTAATAGCCAATCACCACTCTTAATTCAATTAAATCTACATTTAAATTACAATCATTAATATAAGACGCATTTTTTAATGATAATTGACTTATATAACAAATTAAGTTGCTGTCCTCTGCTCGGGTAAAACTCCAAGCACAATATAAATACGCGATTATGCCTTTCTATTGGATTATCGTAAGAAAGCTACCGTTTATGCAATCAGCTAAGCAATACATTTTACTGCAAAAGGCGCTAAACCAATACTTACGTTTATTCTTATTATTGAAAACCGTACTCACTGTCCGTCATATGTCTTCTTGAGGGCAGCACCAGAAAGAATACAAGCGAAACGAGAGACTCTACTTCCTACTACTTCCGTTTTCTCTTAAAATCCCGTTGTGCAGACTAGTCCGCTTCTTTTTTGACTGGGAGTCAATGAGAGTGTCTCTATTCCGTCCAATGACTTTTTTTTTTCTGCGAAGGGCTTATTTTATTTAGCCAAAAAGTGTAATGTTTAACGTCTTAGCAACCTACCGATAGTGGTATGAGACGTAGACATGTCTTTAAATGAGTAAAAACCACTTTTGTTTAGTAGATGTTTCTTTTTGTAGTGTAATTTTGTGCCATGTCAGTGGTTAATTTTCATGAGGTTCTTGCAGAAATTAGTATATACGTGTACATATTATCTATGGGTAACTTGTTAATGACTAACATAGATATTCATAAACATTTTAATTTCACACAGTTGTATGCATGTGATGATTTTTCGCCACTTGTATTTCCGCCGCAGCGGACACGTCTTCCCATACGCGTGTGAGACATGTTGATATTGAAACCTAACATCTTTGGTGAAACTGTGT
>OMKK01087955.1:0-11573 GCA_900302305.1 Polymixia japonica
ATTCATTTTGCAACATGTAGCTATACATTAGCTATAGATTTAGGTTACTTGTTACTTGTGCGGTGGTGTTTCAAGATTCATGTAACGTAATCTGTGGTAATTTTGGGATATGGCTATCTATCTTTATGTAATGTTTAGCTTGTCATCTAAGCAGTGGTGTAGTGCAGGGTATATACAGGTATACGGCGTTATACATTGTTTGAGGGAACTATAACGTTAGGTAACTGGACGCAACTGTCACTAATGTTAACATAGCTCCTCAGGGATTGAAGCTGTTATTTTTCTAATTTTGACAATCTAACCAGTGACAACACATTAGTTAAGGTTGTAAGGACTATGGCTGTTGGTAGTTGTTGTTGATTTTGTCTAAATATGCTGAATTGTAATTTTATGGGTTATCGCTGTTCAGACAATTAAGCTAAGCTAGTTAATAGCTAACTGGCAACTACTACGACTCTTGATCACTGATGACATAGAGATACCACATGATACCAATGTCATTATACTATTGGCTCATAAGCCTTGTTAGAAGCAGGAACCAAACATCAGACATCTTATACAGACATAAACAAAATGTTCATTTTGGACCCGACAAAATTTTTTAAATGATTAATTCACAATCATAATGTTTTTTTTAGGAAAAGCGATACTTTTATTCCACACCTTTCCTAGCTCTGTGGGTGTATTATTGTATTATGTATGTATTGTATTATTGATGTTTTTTTTTATTATTATTTGTCTACATAAAATGTTATCAATAGGACCTTTAAGTTTCAAAGATAGGAAAAATCCTATCTTCCTATTACAGAAGCAATTGCTAAACTCATGGCTGTGTCCTATCCTATCTCAGACCTCATATCTTATCTTAACTTAAAGGAACACACCAACATTTTAGGAAATACCCTTATTTGCTGTCTTACCCAGAGTCAGATGAGGAGATTAATATCAATTTCATCTCTGTGTGTCCAGTACAAAGATAGCTCCGGGTACATGCTAACCTAGCTTAGCATAGAGACTGGATGCTGGTGGGTAAACGAGCCCTGCTCCATCAAAAGTGAAGAAAGCACCCTCCAACAACTCCAAAGCTGTCTTAATTACTTGTAGTGTCTTATAATAATAAAAGTAAAAATAAAAGTGTAAAAACGAGACAGTGTTTTAGATGCACTTAGAGTCTGGACCTATTTCTAGAACTTGATCCTGGGCGTGCGAAATCACTATGCCCACTGACAAGGCAAGAAATTGGTCCAGACTCTGTAATAGCTAAATTCCTGTCCTAAGATAAGATAGGATTTCAGTTAGGAAACATGTTTCTGTAATACCAAAACTCCTAAATGTCAGTCTAAACTGAGATAAGATAGGATTTCAGACTTAGGACATTTCTGTAATGAGGCCCCTGGTAGTTAGCATGACCAGCAATAGCTACAATGGCTGAACACACAAGACCTACAGAAACTCAAACTTCATCAGCAGAAAATCCAGGGAAAAATAAACAGATTAATCACTCAGAGGAAGGCAAGCGTCTTAAAAAGGAAAGCGACCATCTTCTTTTACTGATTGCAAGGTGACCTCTGGGAAATGCAGTGCAAAAACACCATGACAATGACCTTTTATCACAAAAGGTGTCACCATAATAAAGGAAACAAGGATCTCTGGGATTGGCACTTTAACAGCATTGAAATATGGTTGTCTGTGGCAGCCCTGTTCTAATTGGTGAATAACTTTTTAAGTAAAACATGCAATGTGACCATCTCCCTTAAACCGTTGTGGTTATAACAGCAGATTGATAATTTTGCATTTTTTTTGTGAGAAGTGTCAATCTGGCGATGCATATTTGCATTTTGCAAGGGAAAGAGGAAGCCAATTCCATACGGATATTGGAGAAGCATTTCAATAAATATCTAAATTTAAATTTAGATAACTCAATAGTCTTTTTTCTTTATTCTTTCTTTATATCTTTGCTTTTACATGATCTGTTTTGAAAAGTGCTATACAAATAAAGTTTATAATTATTATTTAAAGTAACGAATGGGGATTCGCAGCTAACTAAACCGTTTAACAACAAAGACAGCTGAGCACCAACCCAACAACACTTCCAGAAGGTACATTTTGGCATCCTAGAATCACCCTCTTACACAACCACTCTCAACATTATCAGACCTACACTCATCTACTCCAGACCTGTACTTGTTTTACACCTAGACTTATGTAAGCTTTCTCACCCAATCATTTTTAACTTCGCTCTCACTCCTAACTACTAGTGAGCTGGTTGATCCTGCTGGCTTGAATCTACACACTCAGCAATTCTGGTGCTGACTGACTATACTGTAAGACTGGCCTTTGTCCCGGTCTCCTGCCTACCCTAGCTGCCCAAAGATGTGCCAAATGGGTTGTAATAATTCCAGATTTTTGTTTTGCACTTACAAGTTTGAAGCTAGGGATCTCCTAATGGGCAAAGAATCAGTTTCTGTTGAGGTGCTGCCAATTGGTACTGCTAAGCACTTTAACTGTTGGTTATGCTGCCAAGTGTGTTGATCTTGGGAAAGATTAACTTTCCTGACTGGAGAGAAAGCGTCAAATAAGGTAAAAAACCCCACAAGTTCTTTCAGTGTCTAGCTATTTTTTCACGTTTTTGGAGAAGATTGTAGTAAAACATAAGGGTGTTACTGAAAGAATTTTTTTTGTCAATTTTGTCAATTGTGCCTTTAATTTTGTTAAACTTTTGATGGCCTCAAATAATGGTCTACAAACTACAGCTTTAAAAGAAAATCCCACAGACAGTGGAAGTATTTAAAAACAATAGTTAAAAAAAATCAAAATACTACCTACAGTACCTACCACCAGCCAACACATATCCAGGGACAATTTTAATTTCTTAGCTGGTTTGTAAAATATGTCATCTGTTTTATTAGTGACATCCAAGACAGAGAGGTTTGAAGGGCTAAAAGAGTGGCTGGAGTCAGTTACGGGTGGGCAATATTCAACCCTGCTAATTAAAATCTCCATCCTGGTAAATAGCACAGCCATTTCCATTAAAGCAAATTGACTATTGATTGGTAATGCTGAAGAGATTATTTTGATTGTGGAAGCTCAGTAATTCTATTGGGTTGAATCCACAAATTAAGGTTTAATTCGTCAGGCTGTCATTTACCCATGCAGTGAACTATGGTCTTTGCAACATCAAGGATTATTTAGTTTAAATTAAAATAATTTAATAATTTAGTTTAGATCTCTCAGTTAGGTTATTGCAAAATATGTTTGCGTGGCTTTCTCTCAAGGTTAGTGTGACGATGGTTCAGGCAAATGCTTGATTTAAGTTTAAAAGCTAAATGAATGTGCCTGTGTTTACAGGGATGGCCTCAGAAAAACCATCATGTTGGTCTGAAGAAGAGGGGCAGACTGGAACAGGACACACTTAACGAACAGTGCCGTCTCATGAGTTCTCGAATACCTCCTGAAAATGACACTAAGATCTGGAACTGTCCCCGCTGTGGTGTTCCAGACTATCCCACGTCAAAGCAGGTGGGCGTGTCCTTCTACAACACACAAAAGAAGGGAGCCCTCAACAGACAACAGCGCAGAAAACGATTTGTGCTCTTTGGAGGGCGCTGGGATAAGACTGACCTCACGTACAAGTAAGAAACCTCATTGTGTCTTGGTGTAGTTAGTAAGTGCAAATTTTTACACATTAATTCACTAACTTACCAGCAATGCTAATTCTTTTCAGGCAAAACTTGTTCATTCCTAAAGTGGCCTAGCTGACAAGAACTCATTTTTATAATGGGCTAAAGAAGGGTAATGTGGTAATCTCTCCGTTGTTGCTCAATACTTTGATTGACACTGAATACAAAAATATAAAGGGTTTGGACCACCCAGGTTTGGAACAGCAGTTCTCAAACTGAAGCTAAAACCCGTGTGGTGCACGGCTCACAGCAGGAAGGTCCTGGGTTCGATTCCCACCTGGGGCGCTGTTGGCACCGTGCTCCATGCCTTTCTGTGTTATCTCCCTGCCTTTCTGTGTGCAGCTTGCATGTTCTCCCCGTGCTCACATGGGTCTCCTCCATTATGGACCCCAACTAAAAACATGCAGAACGTTATCCTGTCCGGTCCCCGACCAAGACTCGGACAATAGTGGAACTGGTCCCCGGGCGCCAAAAACAAGGGCCCCCACTGCTCCTGGCTGCCCTCCGGAGGAAGGACAAGACAGGATGGGATAAATGCGGAGGACACATTTCTTGGCCACCTCCGTGTGTGTGTGTGTGTGTGTGTGCGTGTGTGCATGTCTGGCCACTTGTCACTTTTCTGCCATGTCTCATCCAGTTACCTAGTGTGTGCATATGTCAACTGAGAGTGTAATTATGTGTCATGTGTAATTATGACAAAAACAAATCTTGGGATGGGGTGGGATATAGTTTCTGGATAATTCTACTTCAACTGATATTCAAAGAGGGTGATAACAAGAGGAACACAGAAACTAATATTAGTGAAAATAGCACCAAGATCCACAAGATTATCAACAATACTAGTTGGTGCATTTTGATGTTGTGACTGGGCCTGTCTACAGTTTCAGGACAATCAGAAAGAGACCTTTCTCTAACTCCTTCAGTTACCATAATACACAAAATGATGAGTAAAAGTGTCATGTGGAATGTAATATAATGGTATCCAAGGGCCCATATAGAACAACAAACATCAGAGACCATGTCATGGATTTCTACTCTTGCAGATACATGGTGATTAATGCAATTTGTATACATTTGAAATTAATGGCAGTCTACTATAATTTTTTATTTAATTTATGCTACAAAAATGTGTTCCAGTTTAATATCACTAGTTACTCAAAGGGTTCTATTAGAACAACTTTTTTCAGAACTCGGTTCTTCCTTTGTTTGTTTGTTTCTAATCCTGCACTACTTAATACATTAAGGCAATTGAAGGTACTGAAAAATGCTTCAAACTCCTCTGATATTATACATCAGTCTTAATTCATTCTTTAAGTTCAGTGGTAGTGACACTTGGGAACTATCCACATCTGCCCTTTGCTATAACGTTAAGAGTTCTCATCAAGAGGACGTCTCCTCAAAGTTTAGATTAATTTAGATTGTTGTTGTCACCACCATAATCATTTAACAGGGGAATGTGGATTCAAGATGTGTTGTTGATGCAGGACGTCTGCTCCAAACCTTCAGTAAAGATCTATGACATATATTTGTTTGTTCTTGACAAACAGCCACAGAATATTTATGTTGTGGTGAAAAGGACTGAATGATTTTCGCAAGATCTCTGTTCCCCTGCAAAAGGGAATTTTGTGATACAAAGATGGCAGTGTTCACATGGGTGGTCCCTAATACAAAACACGGTGATGTGTGTACATATTTGTGTCTCCAATAGGATCATGCGTTTCCCCTGGCAGATGAGTAAAGACAAAGTGCGTCGCATCTTACAGGAGGCATTGCGTGTCTGGAGTAAGGTCACTCCTCTGAGGTTCACAGAAGTCAGCAGTGGAAAAGCTGACATCATTATTGACTTCAACAGGTATGAAAAGTCGCTAACAGCACTAGCCTTAGAAGGAGGAAAACGATGCACTGGTCTGAAGTGCGTGTGGTCATCTCTATATACATCTTGCAGCTGTTGATGGGGACATTGTTTTGAGCAATTTTTAGCCAGTTTGTGTACCGCTTATAAAGGGAATGAGGGGCTGCTTTGATTGGCTATAATTGAAGACAGCTCCACCACATCTACTCATATTTTATTCTTCCTAATCCAACTTTTTACAACTACGCCTCTGTTGTGCCAGCGTTTCATGAAACTACCAAAAAAGTGTTTGCAATGCCTAAGTGTGCCTCTACACCTTGATCCAGAAACTAGGGGCCTTAGTTGCTGTTATCCATTTGCATTGTATTTTGCCATCATGAATTTTTCTTAAAGGGGACCTTTCCTGGAAAATAACAAAAATGAGTAGTTCTTTCATATCTTAGATGGTTCATATATGATTAAAAAGCTGAAACCGGAAGCTTGTGGCATCTGGCTAGACTTGTAGCAAATATCCATGTGGTTTTACAAGACGTTTTGATTACTGCTCTTTTGTGATTCTCTCCCTCCGTGTTTTGTCTTTGTTGCCGTCTCCTTTTTCTTATGCTAACAATGAATGCTGCCATAGTCAATGTCTGTGTGACAATAACGCCTGTTTTTCCTACGTTACATAGCAGCCACAATTATGAGCATGTCAGCTATAATAAATCACCCAAGGTATCTACTTTGCATTTGTCTACATAATTCCCATTCAAAAATGTATGTAGTAACACCTTAAAGTGGCAGTCTCGAAGATCTCCGTTTCGTTCTCTTTGGCGGCACCTATGGCAAAAAGCGGTAATTGCAGGTGTGTTTTTGGACTTCACTTCAAAGGGAAAACGCGTCACTAACGATAATTTGAATGCATGGCGGGAAAGTCGCCACAGACACCCGGTTCTTAATACTCATAATACTGCAAATGCAAGGGCTTTCATCAGTTTCATGCAAGGGCTTTCATCAGTCAATCACCACTGTGTTACCTCATTCGGCGATAGATAGTAACATCACAGAGATTTATTTAAATTAAAATCTTCAGAGATCTTTGAGATTGCCACTTTAAAATGCATATACTGGGTAAACACGTAAAACCAGCACAATAATTGTGGCCATGGTTACTTGTCACTTTGCAGGTGCTGAAGTTCCACTGCAGCTGATTAGTAAATCAGCATAATGCTATTTTACAGCAGAGAGCAGCTTTAGCACAAATATCTTAGTAAATGAGGCCCATAGCATTTTCTTTTACCTTTTTTTTTTTTTTAGAGGAATCAAGACACTACTAATTTCCATATTTAAATAATTCACAAAATAATGTATCCTGAAATGGCCAAATCAGAGTTGTTAATGTTGCCAGTACTATTCCTGAGGGCCAGGCACAGGGGTGGAACTTGAGGATTTGGCACATTAGCCCACAAGGCCAGTAGAAAGAAATTTCTAGTAGCCTGACCAAAATCTTTTTATAATGTGATGTAGAAATTCACCTACAAGCCAGTTTGCCCTTTAAACTGCATATATTGTATACGTATATCAAAATGGACATTTTTGGACTTAGTTCATTGTGGGAAGCCATTTTGTAGTACCAGGATGCACGTATCAGCTTAAAAACGTTAAAATCAAGCATGTGAGCCTTTAATGATGATCTCTTCAGTAAAAAGTAATGTTTTTCCAACCCTTTCTCAACTGTGTAATACACTTAATTTACCAAAATGCCATCACTTCTGCATGAATTGAATAGAGTTTGTTCATTCTTTCTCTATGTGCAAGTTATGGTATTTCCTACAATCTAGATTGCTTGACGTCTCACCTACTAAGAGTAATTACACAACTACGTTTGCAGTGATTTCTTTATTACAGAAAATCCTTATACTACTACCTAATACTGGATCCTAATACAGGATTAATTTTAATTTAGGACCAATTGTGTCAGAATTCTTTGAACATACTGTACATATTATTAACAAATCCTCCTTCAATGGTAGTATAATTGTTGTTTGTTTAAATAAAACTACCTTTTATGTAGGTATTGGCATGGAGACAACCTCCCATTTGACGGTCCTGGAGGTATCCTTGCCCATGCCTTTTTCCCTCGAACACACAGAGAAGGTGAAATCCACTTTGACTATGATGAGAATTGGACAGTGGGCAACAATGTTGGTGAGTGAATTTGAAGTAATTTAACTTAGGTCCCAAGTTTGCTTCACTAAATACCGAAACAAGCTGAAACTGAAATACTTAAAACAAAAAAACAGATGCTTCTAGAATTATACATAAAGATGTGACTGTATCACTCGTGTTATATGGAGGAATTCTTAGTATTAATGTATTTGGGCCTTTATTTCTGACCCCACTCAGGCACAGACCTATTACAGGTGGCAGCTCACGAGTTTGGCCATGTTCTGGGCCTCCAGCACTCTCTGGTGCCTGGTGCTGTGATGTCACCTTTCTACAGTTTCTCCTACCCACTGGAGTTGAGTGAGGATGACAAGAGGGGCATCCAATACCTGTACGGCCCACCCAAGGAAGCAACGCCTGAGGTCAAAGAGACCAATGAGATTGATACTGGAATGGTGAGAGAAACGTCCTGGGATGGGTGTTAATGGTTAAGAGAATAGCCTTAAAGGATAATTCTGGCCATGGTGAAGTCAGAATTTTCCAGAGTGTCCTCTCTCCCTTTTGAAATTCCTGTGGATATACTGTGGCAACCCTTAACTAGAGAGATTTCCTAGAAGTCTTAAATGAAAGTCTTGAAATTTCTCTGAAACATCTCTGTCAAGTCAAGGTATAGAGGGCACACTGGAAAATGGGTGTAGGACTGTGTCTCTGGTAAGAATCACTATGGGTTTATCTTTAACAATGTGTATTTAAGTAACAGACTCTTATACCTCCATGTAGTCCTTTAACTTAACTGGTTCAAACTAGCCTAACAGTCTGATTACCGGCAAGTTGCAAATTAATCTTAATTCTGTTTTACGGTAACAGTGAACTTAACGTTTTTAAGTAGAACTATGTAGATAGATAGATAGATAGATAGATAGATATTAGTCCTTTTTGGAAATTCATTATGTGCCATACAGCAATTGTCAGACAAACAAACAGACAGACTACTACAACAACCACAACAGCACCAACAACACACAACAGAACACCTCAACATAATCACAGATCTATACACAACATGTCACCAAAGTGCTCTACATATTATAAGGTGCAGCATCCTCACACACAGAGGCTCAGTTATTTGTTTTTGTTCAGCAATGCAATACTGGTAGGCAGGAATGATCTGCCAGCCCGGTTGATTCAGAGGGATGACACCCTGTACCGTCTGCCTGATGGTAACAGCTCGTATACATCTCTAATAATCACCTGCCCTTTCCTCGCCACTCGGGACTCACAGGTCATCGTCATGCAATTTAGCAAATCGTACTGGACATATTGGCTATCTTACGCAGTTTGTTTTTATTATTCACTGACAATGAAAAATACCCGGCAATGGAACAACGTAGCTTCCTAAATGCTACAAATGTTTGTACATTGAGGCTGTTCTGGGTCAAATTTGACCCGTATCTATTGAAATGGATTTTAGATCCACCAATGTGGGTCAACTCAAGGGAAGTGGTGGTTTTAGGGAATCTTGAAACTGTGAAACTGTACACACCATATTTGTGTATATTTTTTTATGGGACAGTAGTGACAGAGTTCAAGGGTTAGGGTTAGACCTGCGTTCCCACCACATTTGCCCAGGTTCCCACGGAGACAGGCGCCTGTTGGTCTTTGAAGTGTCATGGGGGAATCTCAAAACAGTGAAAGAGTAAAACAGCATAGGCATGATCATATATGGTGCACATAAGGAACAGAGGTCATAGGGTGCCTTATCGAAGGTCATAGGGTGCCTTATTGAAAATGCTTATCAGCTGTTTCAGTATAGCTTTTGAGCTGCTGTTGTTGGAGAAGTAGAGGCTTTATACTATATTTAAGGTTTTGAACATTAGGTTTTCAGTTCTGGCATGCTGTGTATTTGTAAATAAGAAAGATCCATAATTTTGGTATTGGGCAAGTTTGTATGTAAATCAAATTTAAGCATTTTAGAAACAACATATTGTGTGACATATTGCATATTGTTTGAAAACAACATGAATTGTGTTAATGGTACGGTCCACAACAGACGGATGTTGTGCTAATTGTGTTTAGAGTTTTGAAAATGTGACTACAGATTGGACAAAAGGATGTTAGTGATTGTAAAAAACTGTAGTAGTATTAGTATTATAGTATTAAAATGTAATCTGTTATGTCCTCTTTTTGCTTCTCTTTGAAACTAAGAACCCTATCTACTGTATGTCAAGATAAAGTAATTCAATCTGGCAGGCCATTTTCTTTGACGGGCTGGGCATGGCCACATCGTCATTCTGGACATCTGCTTCCTGTTTTTGATAATCAGCTGTGGAATGATCATGTCAGCATCCACTGACTGGCTTGTTGGTGCTCTTACTGCACTTTTTACCCAAACATGGTCTCCAACCTTCAGTGTAGTCCCTTTGGTGTGGTTTCTCTGATCAAAGTACTTCTTCTGGGGATCCTGTAATTATTTCACTTCTTGGCGTAGTTTGTCATCTCCAGGTGGATTATCAGATGGAAGGGGTGTTTTTGCTGTTACCTTGTGAGGTGTTGATCTGTATTTCAGTAGTAGGGTTTTCACTACCTCTGACGAAGACCTTCCTCCAGCAGTGCTCTCAGTCCATATTTCAATACAGGTGTTGGTTGAAGTGGAGGTTTCTCTAGACCAGAGCACATGGCATGTAGTTCATCACAAAGTTGGTGACTTCGTCATCCATCTTTGGCCACCATACTCTGCTGCACTGTAACCGTTTCATCTTCCTTGTTCCTGGGTGTCTGTTATGTGCCGGTGTGAGCACCTGGTGACGTAATGTGAGCGGCACTATTGTTCTGTCTCCTCTTCCTATGTACGTCTTATTCCAGCTGAAGATCTCATCTCTTACCGCATAATCTTAATCTCCTGGCAGGCTCTTCCATCCTTTCTCAGTTTATTCCGATACCTCACAGAGTACTGGATCCTTTAGTGTCTCTATAGCTTACCCTCCTCTTCACTGAAATAGGATGTCTTTGTGCTGTAATCTTCTGCTTACACTAATCTAGACGGTGGCTTATTGGCCTTTCCCAGAAGAAATTCAGTACTGAATATGTGCTGTGCAAGCCGGTCGGACCATCTGGAAATCCTCATAGGCCATCTTCCTTTCCCTGAGGCGAGGAGAAGCGCGGTCAACAACTGATGGTCTGTTCTCGGGATGAATGGGCATCCAAACAGATACACATGTCACTTCTCCATCCTCCAAGCACAAGCCGATGCTTCTCTCTCACTGCATATTTCTGCTCGTTGGTCATCGGTGTTTTTGGAGGCGCAGGCCACAGGATGTTCTTCCCCATCCACTATCTATGACAATACGGCAGCACCTGATCCAACACCCGAGGCATCACATGTAAGGATGTTAATCGATAACCGGTTCTCCGGGTCCATCGATAAGAAAAGTTTCGATTCCATGGAATTGAATCCCTCTTTGAGAACCGGTTCCTCTTATCGATGCCTGGCTCAGCGAATCCAAACGCATGACGAAAAGCAAGTGGGGAACAGAATGTCTGAAAGAAAGAGGCGCTCCAAGGCTTGGCTGCATTTCACAAAAAAAGACGAGGAAACGGCTTCATGTAAAAAAGACGAGACTACGAGCGATGTTCATGATCATCACGGAATCACGGATTTGTTGACACGCGAAACCGGGGTAGTTTTAATTCATTCAAAGCTTGCCGAAAGTAGTAAGAGGCGTAGAATTAATTGTTTTTTTTACAGACTTTAGATCGAGCGAACGGTTTATTTTCTGCATATTTTCGATCTGGGACGTGAGAAATACTTTTACAGACGAATTTCTCTCGTCTTTCACCCGCCATTTTGGTATGTTGCAGTCAGCGCTGGTGATGCATTCAGGTACCGTTGGAAACTT
>OMKK01087972.1:0-11631 GCA_900302305.1 Polymixia japonica
CAGTCTGCCAGACAGACAGACAGAGAGACAGATAGATAGATAGATAGATAGATAGACAGACAGACAGACAGACAGACAGAGAGACAGACACACAGATAGACAGACACACAGACAGACAGACAGACAGATAGATAGATAGACAGACAGACAGACAGATAGATAGACAGACAGACAGACAGACAGACACAGACAGACACACACACACACAGACAGACAGACAGACAGACACACACAGATAGACAGACAGACAGACAGACAGACACAGACAGACACACAGACAGACAGACAGACAGACAGACAGACAGACAGACAGACAGACACAGACAGAGATTAATGGAATCCCTGTGTATTATATGGACCTAGTGTGTCCGGGGATGAGTGAACTTTTTCTCAATGTCATTTTCTCGTATTTATTATGTGAATTTAAAAAAAATGATTTCAAAATGAACAACAGCACGTCCACGCACCTACAGCGACATATTCAAACCTCGCCAGACGAACCGCGAACCCACAAAATGTCCACACCCTCAGCGTGAGAGACACATAACAGCATCACCGAGTAACGGAGAGACATCCAGACTGGAGCACGCTGTGAGTCACCAGTTGGCTGGATATCTCACCGGCAAGCTGGAGTCCGTCCAGATCCACTCGAACGGTTCAACGAGGACGTCTGAGCAACGCGGAGGAGGTGCGGATGATGCCACCGCTACCTATTATAGATACCGTTTGAGAATCAGAGAGCCCCGAGGAGATGGCTTATAGCCTGTACAGGCATGGGTGTTTTGACACAACTGGTTTGCTGCTTCGTCAAAGAGCTCTCTGTACTTTGATTTCCTGATGTGGGTTTTGTGTGCACAAGTGGATTGATGTGTGTGTCGTCGATGAGATAGAGTGCGTGTCACGGGGCACGGAATGAATAAGCGTGGGTTGAGTTTTAAGTGTCAGGGTGAGTGTCGATGGATGTATTGTGCTATTGTCTGCTGTATTGCACTGGATTATCTGGGTATCGCTTCTGTACTGCACTTGACTGGCAGAACTTCACAAGGAGGATAATATAGTTCACTTCCTACCTTGTGATTTGGGTTTGCCTTGTTTGTGATCTCTACGTGGCATCCTGGAATTCCCTGACAGGACTGTTTTGAGGATCGTCTTTCATCACACTTCTTTGTCTAGGTTTAAAGGAATGATTTATGGAGGGAATTCCGACTGTTCTCCTCCCTCTGCCTGTACAGGAATTCCGTCCTTCAGGGCATACTTTCACGAGAAAATATGTGCCGGTTAAGCAGTACTGTTGTTCGCTCTGTCACTGGTTCTTCGTAACAAAATGCTCTTTTATTTCAAGAGCGGTGACTGGGATCCTTTTACAAAAGATCAAGTGGCGAAAATTCCCCCGGCAATAAAGGTTTTGCCATTTTCTCAGACCTTGACCCCCGTGACATCACCGCACGCCCGTCAGTGAGTCAGCGCGTGAGCCAGCCAGGACATGCAGTCAGGGATGAGCGTAGAGGAACTGGACTGATAACGATAGTTCCTTATTTATGGGTATATTTAGGAGAGTTTCAGCCGAGCATTCCAAAGACAACAAAGCTACGGCTTGTTTGTTTAAGGTCTGGCCTTTACAGGAACAATGCGGACTGAGGTACTCCTTTATCCCTCAGCCAAAACAAGGAGCAAGGAAAGTTAGCCAGACAAGGGAGGAATTGTGTCTATACCACAACTGGGATTTCATCATAAAGTGGGTCAGGAGTATTAATGAGGAGATTGGGAAGGGCCTGGTGAATCTCTTGGGAATCCATGAACATTCCTTGCAAGTTCTAAAGGTTCCTCAGACGTCATCTATGCATACCAGCATAATGAGACAAGTATACTGTCAAAGCAGCCTCAGATAAATATTGGTAGAAACTGTTTAACAGCCCGAAAATCCATCTTTCACCAACACATTATACAAAGAGCGATAAGGAGTTTGCTTTGTCCCGTATCTCAACGAAATACACATGCATTGACACGTTTTTTTTTGGTGGGGTCAGAGCGCAGGGACGGAGTCCAAAGTGCGGGGAAGTGTTTCTTACGCCTTGAACAGTGCCAGTGAAGGGCACAGAACGCAAAACATTCACAACTAATACTGAAGAAAACGTCAGTGAATAATACGTTTACACAGCGCTGTCCAGGCCGTGATCGTCAGCCTCTACATCATTCTCTACGTCCAGACGAGCAAGTAATCCGATGCTACGCTTACTACCCTCATTAAATCTTTAAGCACTGAAACAATTAGTCCTCCTCGCTGTCCACATATCTCTCTCGGTGAGACTGGACCAGCAGAGGCACCTGATCTTATGATCTATTACAAACGGCTGTAAGGGAATCCTTTACAACCAGAACAGAGCATGGGTTGTTAGCTCAGCCAGGTTCCCATAATGCCTTGCCTATTGCCTCTTTGTGGGAGGAAGTGGAGAGAAGCCCTGCTTGCAGAGCGCCGACTCTAAGGAGGTTACATCATAAGGCAGCCCATAAAATTGTAATCTTCACTCTCCATACTCACGCCCATGTTACCATCGTGCCAAAGACGTCAACGTTCTCTTGTACTAGGGCTCAAATCCAAGCAGGGCTTATGACCTGAGAGGACCCACACTGCCTCTGTGTTCCTTGCTTTGCTTCATCTATAAATATGTACCTAAAAACAGATATCCTTAGCTACTCAGCAGCACGCTACCTCAACTGGTCTTCGTCAATCATGTACATACGAGATGAACCATTGAGGGAGCAAGCAAATCAAACAATTCTAGTTCACTGTCTTTCCCCTTTGTGTCAAGCACTTGGTTCGGGAAGATGTCTGTCGTCTCGCAGTGATGACCCGTCAGGCCTCCAACTGTCACATCCTCAGGTGAAAAACAGTCTGGTTTACAGCTAATCTAAAGATATACTTTGGTTTGTATATCTGTCTGTAACAGGTCCTACATGTTAACTTGCAGCTACACTACAAAAATCTACTTAAAATTTGTGAAAAAAATCAACAAGTACAAATCCACATGTTTGGAAAGTCATCTTGAATCAGTTGGCATTACTTTGGAACAAGTAATCTGCATTTGTTTATGATATTGACACCTGTTTCGAGAAATGTTCACCTATTGAAAATTTGATTTTAAGATAACAGGAGATCAAATGACTTGTTGAGGTTGACTTCTTTTGTAGTGTAATGTCTCCTACTAAAGCCATAAGTCGTACATCACAACTGAGGAGGCAGTGAATCCTAGTCACTTTTTCAGCCATATTGATGATATTATGAAAGGATTATACCTTGTGGTCTCATATGGATCAATAATAAAGCTCCATTTATTATTTGAAAATGACCTGATCCGCCTGCACTGCTCACTGGAAAGAGGATGTGTTGTACAACATATGAAATATGTTACATCCACAAAACTTCTGGGCTTCTAATTTTACACCGACTCTGTACTTCCACTAGGCATACTTCCTTCAAGATATATTATTGTTATTATACTACTGTTATTATTGTCACATTATTACCAGTAGTATTATTCATATTATAAACAAGGACTAACTAACCAAAGGCAAAGCACAGTAGGTTCAAGCCCTTGCTGGCATTGGAAGGGGATTTATTCTGCTTCAAAATATCTCCTTTGATTGTGTGATTAACCAGTGGGAGAGCATCAGTATTATGAGCAGATGTCAGACTGTGACCTTGAGATCTCCGCTTACTCCTGCTTAATTTGCACCACACATTTATTTATTTAATTCTATTTTTATTCTACTTTTAAGCTCTATTTTCCTTCTAAACGTATCCTCTACCTTTTATCTGTTTTTTTGTAAAGTACTTTGTCAACTGTTTTAAGATAAGTGCTAAATAAATATTATTATTATTATTATTGTAACTCTCTATGTCAAATTCACGCTGATTTGATGATGTGGTACTGCTGTAGTGACTCTGTAATTGCAGTACAGATGCGTGTAATTAAGATAGCTATCACATTGCTATAACAGACTTTATCCATGCCATTCAAACACTTGGGCAACTTGTGCTGAGTGATCTTTTGGATCCTATCAGCAGTTATCACGAGACAATGTTTCTAAGAATCAAGGGCCTGCTGAATATAAAGCAATTACTTTTTTCCTGATAGCTCTGAATTACATTCATATCATTATAAAGCTGTTGAGAAGTTAGTTAAGCAATTCTAATTTGTCGAACATATTCAGAGCACGGACAGCTCCAAAAAAAGGAAGCCTGCCATATTATCTTCAGCTTTGTACAAATCCTGAATGCTTGAAGAATTAATTTTCATCTGACCTCATATTAAACTTTAAATACAGAAAATATTACATTCTCAGTGTCGGCGAATATTCGGATCATGTTTTGTTTTAGAATATTTAATTTTATAGGCGTAACTGAGGCTCTCTTACTGCTTGGTAAGACAGGTAGAAGGCTGCTGGTTCAATCCCTGCTGTCTGTCCCTTGAGAAGGACACTGAACCCTGACCTGCTGTTAACTGCCCCCACTTTCCCTTGGGTTAACTATGTTCATGCATGTCTATGTGTGTCTCAGACAGACAGAATATGTATCTACTGTGCACCATGTGGCGAAATCAGGAGTTGTAAAATGTCACGCAAGCCAAACTAAATACAGCTGGTAAACCATACTACACACACACACACACACACACAGTGACAAACACAAGCGCACACACACACACACACACAGTGACAAACACAAGCGCACACGCACACACACAGTGACAAACACAAGCGCGCACACCCACACACAGATACAAACGCATAAACACACAAAGCCTTGCCTCTAAATACAGGCTATAAAACACTTGTCGTATTCGACGTGGACTCGCTCATTCTTTTCATACCTACCGCACAACGACCAGAGGTACTGTAGACCGACGGCCAGACACAGCTACGCGCACGGTGAAACAGTGGAATGTGTGACAGTCCAGAGGCATTTCAAGCATCTCACGAAGCATCGCAGGCCTTCCTAATCTGTCTGCAAGATTATGGCCTGTCTTGCTGCACCCTAGCACTAGCCTACAGCAACTACCACACCGTAAAAGAGTGGTATTTATGATATCTTACTGATTGAGCGGGTGCCACCTTTTTTTTCCAGCAGTGAATGTCTAATTTTAGAATTAAACTCTTAATTTCTGGTGGGAAAAACGAATCTTGTGATATTATGGTTTAGTGCCCACGTGGAAAAGAACGGCTGATAATGTCATAACATAATATAATATAAGCCATTTGTAGACATTTTAAGCCCACCTCCAATATTTTTAGCATTTTTGAGCTGTTTATTATTGTCCTATGGCAACCCCCGCTGCTATAAATCCATTCCATAATCACCCTATGCATTTTTGACAAATAAGAGATTTTTGTGCCAAATGTTCAAAGACAGTGTCACTATCCAAGCTGTCACTCCTAATAACAGTGTCAGTGAGAATCCACTCTGTTCATCACTGGTTGCCATGGTGTTGCTGTTCCGTGATGTTTGATCACTAACCACACCCCCATTTTCCATTTGGAGATAAATTGAGGGGAGAAAGCAGGAAGCAAAATTGGCTGACGGAACACAGCTTTAAGCAAAAACCATCAGCGATCACAAATCTATTATTTGTTCTGCAAATGAAGCCACTCCTGATGCAGACTAAGTCAGACTAATATTTGACTGTTATCTTGTGGACCTGTACAGACACGTCACGTGATGCTCTTATCTCCAAGAAGGAAACCAAAACTTGTTTATCTTTCTTTTCATTGTAAGAACGAGTGCATTGCTCTTGATTCCTTTTAACAGTTACCTCCTCTCTGCAAACCCACATAAACTGCTCCAGCTGTTTTTCAATTGTCTGAACAGACCAAACTACAGTAGGGGAAGTGGGACAGCGTGCAGAAAGAGGAAGAGGGGGGTGATGTGGAGAGAGGAACAGAGGGGAGGGTACGAGGGCGTGTCTGGGCTTATCTGAGGGGCTGTGACAGAATCCTCTTATCGTAGACCTAAATAACAGGCCATGGGGGTGGATGGGGTGTTGGTTATGGAGGTCAGAGGATAGTTATTAACATGTCTATCTCCGAGGAGAGTGAAAGCAGGTGGAAGCCGTCCAGCTGCCGGCACTGATTCTAAGGGAATGGATGCTGACTGATCATTTACATGTAGATCAATGTCGACATCCATTTACACCAGAGAATCTTGCAGCTAGAATATAACTGTTTTCCACCAGTGGGTCAAGTACACAATGAACAGGCCCATGACAATTTAGTACGTGTTATTGTCTTTTTATATATAATAAACAGGTCCATACTGACCACAGAAGGTTCTATATAACACTGTGCAATATGGAACAATACTGGTAACATCATATCTCCAAAACGACATTTATCTATCTATCTAAATATTGATGATTCACTATTGTTTTATTAACCAAGGTAGCTACTATCCTTTAAAAAGTACACCAATGAGTAAGCAGAATTGTTTCGAGTTGCGCTAAAATAACTAAAGGTAGAATAATGTTAACGTGCAAATAATCCCGCATCTGGAAAGCTGTACATGGTTCGTCTCTGTGACCCATCAGGAGGTTTTACAGGGCAGGAACAGGAGGGTCAAATGCTCCAAAGAAGGCTGTGACATCTGCTAAAAAATGCCTTTGTTTATATTATACATTGATAATTAATTTAAATAAATCATATTGTTAATTCAAGTCTGATGTTCTTTTTTTTACAAATATGGTAATGATAATGGTCCAACATGATGTAAAAATGCATAGTTTTTTGTTGACCCCTTGCCTCGCGTTCACCAGCAACACAGCACAAGGCCTCCAAACTATTCTATAGTCTACTCTAAACTAAACTATCCTCCAAACTCCAACTACTACTGTGTCTTCTACTACTACCAATATTACTAATAATAATATATTTATTTGTATAGTGCTTTACAAAACTGAAGTACAAATTGCTTTTCAGATATAACAGAAAAGAATTCACAAATATCAAGGCCCGATATGTCTAAAACAGGGTTAAATAACAACGAAAGAGGCAAATGCAACAAAAATAAAATAAGTAAATTCAACTTTTTATCCAAACTCATCCTGTTGTTAAAGCTGTGCATTAGGCCTTGGGATGCCCGCATTCCTGGCTCTCCTGTTTTCCAACCACCTCTCTTATCAGTCCCCTGCAGGGCAATGATGTCATGGTTTACTCAGGCTCCAGAGTCTAGACACACACACACACGCGCGCGCGCACACACACACCTGACACAGAAACGCCAAGTCGTGAGAAACAGAAACCCACACACTGGATTGACGCTCCCTCGCTGGTTTATTCAGTAACACATTGACTTCAGTTTTCTCAGCATTTACACGGATCAGTAGCGATCGAAACCTTGATGAATAAACCGCCTAGGCCAAGTTAAACATCCACTGCGTGGGTGTCTTTTCTCTTTTTATCTCGCACCTTTTCCACCTCCTCGCTCCTGAAGGAGGCAGGCTGCGCTGGTGGGAGCGTAGTGGGGTGGAGACGCGAGGGGAGTTGACCCAGTCAATAACAGAGAATACTGTCCTCTTGGGAATGAAATGCTACCGCTGAGAGCGCAGGGTTGAAAACACACAACCTTGGAAGTATTTCTCAGCGCACTGAGAGAAAGAATTTAAAAGGTATAAAACAGGCCAGACTTGTAACACAGAAACAGCTAGGTCAAAGTCGGGTAGGCGAAGTCGGTTTAAAGTGCGTTCATAAAGGACTTCATCACCAAGTGAATAACCGAGAGGCCAAAGACAGGAACACAGAATACCACCATTTAAAGACATGAAGCCAAAGCTTACGTATGTGTGTCTGCTTGTGTGTGAAAGTAAAGAGACTTCCAGTCTTGTTTACATGAGGGTGGTGGCTCCTGTTACCACAGATGACGATTGGGTTTCAGTAAATGTTTGTCTTTCTGGTTTGGCTGTGAGATAAGTCTGCATCCATGACTATCAAACTACATACAAAAGAGTTAAAGGAATAGTTCACCCAAAAGTAGCTTCCTGTAGCTTTCTCAATTCCTATCTTGATAAGTAATAGATAAAGAATGGTGAATCACAAGAAGCAGCTAACTGACTCTGCAAAATGTATCAGATTTAGCATCCATTCCTCGTCAGCCACAGCCTGTCCCAAACAATTGGGCAGATACCGCTTTTAACACACTGAATCTAGCTTTATTAAACGTTAGGTGTTTGGCAGGAAAAACATTTTTAATCAATGGATTTACTATCAAGCACAATGTTGATTTTATGTTTTTAGCTGAAACTTAAGATAACAGTGCAGCTGTTCTTATCGAGTCAACTCCCAACTTCAGTTTTATGAGTGAAGCCTCAGAAAGGAGGTGGCGTTGCCATTCTGTTTGATGATTCCTTCCAAGGCAAGCAGACATCTTACGGACATTTTGCTTCTTTTGAATATGTGGCCCTTCAGTTGAATTCCTCCTCTCGAGTTATGTTCCTAAATATTTACAGGCCGCCTAAATACTGTGCAACCTTTTTTGATTACTTTGCTGAACTGCTGTGTATAATCTGTATTGACTTTGACTGTGTAGTTATTGTTGGTGATTTTAAGAGTTTTTGCGCAGCGCCAAATCCAGAAAAAAAATAAATGTATATGCAGTGCTCAAGCTAAAAAGTCTACCGAATAAAAACGTTCTGCCTGTCAGTCTGTGGATGCGCGGCCTTCTAGGCGGTAGATAGCTTGCGACAGTGTATCTGTTTCGTTACCAGACACACACTCCTAGCAACTTCGTATCCTTGAAGCGACAACTATGTATCGCGCGCTGGGTTGGGTACCGAACTCGGTACTTTTAAGGGTACCGACCGAATTACGTCTGTACTACTGAGTACCGATTCACGTTAAATCAATCGGTGCCAAATTTTGTTACCTGAGAGCGCATCTGGGTGAGAGAGTAGGCTAGAGTATATGTTAGAGAGAAAGTGAGACGACGTCACCCCTGCATCTTCCGTGAATTGCATACTATTTACTGGGAAATACAGTATGGGACAGTGAATGACCTAGACCAGGGGTATTCAATTAAAATTAATTGAGGCCCAGTAACTAAAAGTTCCTCCTGGCAAAGGTCCAAACCTCATAAAGTCTAAATTGTGGTTTATAGCCTACCACTACATCCATCAAATAAAGTCAACAACGTACATTGTCATATTGTTTCAACAATATTTATTGTCAATTTTCAAAGTAGGATTTACTTTAAATAAATTGGTCCGTCCATTCATCTTTAAAAGTTTGGTTTTCTGCATCAACTTTCCTTATTTTGGAAAAATGCCATGCTGTCATCACTCTCACTTCTCTCTCACTGTTCTCTAGCTAACTGGCCATGCAGGGTAAACAATCAATTTGATTGGCTCAATTGAGTGAATCCATTACCGTATTAACAGGATTAGCTGCGCCCGCTGCCTATAGCTGCGACCGTCAGAAAAAATAACGCTCTGTGAACATTATTATTTATTCTCATTCATTTATCAGAAAACGGTCACAGGTCCGGATAGAACCGTCACTCAGTCCGGGTCCACATGTACACACACAGACACACAAATACATGCATAGGTTTACTGTATATTACTAATTACATTTTTGTTATTTCAGAGAGAGTAAAGTACTGAAAAATTGTACCATTGGGTACCAGTACCGAATTCCAGGTACCGGTATCAGTTCAAATGTGAACAGTACCCAACCCTAGTGCTTATAGCTGAAGTCAGCAGTGGTAAATCCCTGCTATGTAAGATGTCTACAAGCTGTAACAATGTCTCAATACAGCTATATTCCCCTGCAGTATCAGATTACCACACACGCTGCTGAGGCCTGGGAGGCAGACCCAGACACACATGATGCTAAACAGAACAGACACGTTGGCTCTCACTGCCACCTCAGATCTATAACTCCTCATCGACACAGAGGCATTCCCTAGCTCTCAACAAGGACACTTTCTTCACACAAACAACCATCCGGTTAGCTATCCAGTGCTTTGGCAACAAAACAACAAAACTTCAAACGAAAATGCTGTCGCCTCACAAAATAGATGAGATGAGCTATTTCGACCGGGCTACAGTGCATGTTCAATATTAAGGGTAAGCAACTGTGTACTTTGCGTGTACTGTCTTTCTAAGGGAGCTAATCAATGGAAATACTGTCTAATGGTGTTCATCAATAATGGAGTGAGGCTGTTAATCCCCCTGTTTCATGTCTTTTACTGTATCAGAAACACCAGTGTCTGGCCTGCAGTTGCTTATCAATATCAATATTTGTTCCATCACAATACTTGGTAACTGTATACACCTGCTCAGACTACAGTGTAAATAAAAGGCCAACAAGGGCAACATCCATACAGCTCAAATGATGCCACAGTCTATGTAATGGATAGCATGTATGGCCTATAGACTCAGACATGTACAGGACACTTTTAAAAACAATTAAAAATAACTTACAGGGAGTCCTGCCCTGAAATACAGGACGCCTACTCATTTTTAAAGAGTCTGGTGATGCTGGTTTTGTAATTGTTGTAGTGCAGTTTTCGGGCAGGAAATAGCCATTGAGTTCACCAGCAGGAAAGATGAGTCAGAATGAGCAACCTCCTAGGTTTCAAGAAATTGAAACAGTCGCAAGCTATAAGTACTTGGGCTTTCTTCTTGATCGCCAGTTATCTTTCAAATCTCACATTGCAAATCTGGTCTCCAAGCTCAAGGCGAAGTTAGGCTTCTACTTTAGAAACAAATCCTGCTTCTCCTTCAGTGCTAGGAAATACCTTGTATCATCAACATTCTTGCCTCTGCTAGATTATGGTGATGTGTTGTATATGGGTGCTTCTGCCCAATGTCTGCGGTCGCTTGACACTGTGTATCATTGTGCCTTAAGATTTGTCACTGGTTGTAAACATCTTACCCACCACTGTACCCTGTATGCAAAATCTGACTGGCCATCTTTATATGTACGCAGGCGTACGCACTGGTTGAGTGTTATTTATAAATCTCTCCTTGGTTTGGTCCCTGCTTACCTATGTACATATTTCCTCAGAAGCCAAAGCCATTATGGCCTGCGCTCACATGATGCTCTGCACTTCACTGTTCCGCGTGTCCGCACTGAGCTGGGAAAAAGAGCTTTTAAATTCGCTGCTCCCTTTGCTTGGAACACCCTTCAGAAAGATTTAGAATTGACTGAACTGATATCTTATGATGACTTTGGTTCGATCCTGAAGGATCTAGAGCGCAAAAGCATTGGACAGTGTCTTTGTATTTGATCTGTTGACTGTGTCTTCCTAAATATCTGCACTTTTTTACCCTTGCCTTCAACCTGAGTTTTCTCTCCCTCACACTTTTCGTTTCTTTCTCTTTTTCCTGATATTAAAGTTGTTTTTGTTTTCCTGTTTAATGTATGTATATGTAAAGCGTCTTTGAGCATTTGAAAAGCGCTATATAAGTGTAATTTATTATTATTATTATTATTATTTATATGACGTGATATTGTATTTTTACTGCTGCTCTGTTCTTTTATGTTGTTGTATTGTATACTGTCTTTTAACCTTGTGATTTTTTTATGACGTGTGCTGCTGCTTTCTTGGCCAGGTCACCCTTGTGAAAGAGATCTTTGATC
>OMKK01087978.1:0-11934 GCA_900302305.1 Polymixia japonica
ACAGGGGGAATGTGTGTGTGTGTGTGTGTGTGTGTGTGTGTGTTACCAGTATAAACGTTAGTTCTGCTGTTAACAGGAATCCAGAGAACACTATTAATCTAAGGCTTTAGTAACATAGGTAAACACATCCAGTGGGCGTTAATGGGAGTGTCTTACTGGTAGTCGTCCCTTTTCATTTAAACTTGGCCACTGCTGCTCTCATAGCGTCATATTGTCACGTCACCAAGACAGTCAAGAGTCGACTGCTTTAGAGGAAATCACTCACGGATGACACTTTATCCAAAAGGGCCTTGTTGACCAGCAGCACAGCAGCTCTGACCATGTCTCTCAGCTCCTCCTTGGGAGTGCTGGGTGACACCTCCGACAGACTGGTGTAGACAGCCAGCAGAGCGTCCTCTCTGTGCGACCAGGTCTTGGAATAGGCCCTAGCCACCTAGAGAGGAACGGGATACAAAGGACTCAGACCGGGCCCAGGTTATGATGTCATGCAAATCAGTTTAGATATTACAGTTCAGTGGATGTGATGTCATGGGTGTGGCTGTACAAAACATATTAGTAAGTTAGCTAAGACTGTGCTGGTCTCAAAAGTCATGCAATTTACCTTCCACTGAATTGAAGCAATACTACTCAAGTGGCTGTTCTTTATTGTGCTTAGAAGACAGGATAAGATGAACTGTATTTAGGCCCGTGGGGAATGTTCCACGTCATAGCAGCCATAGTAGTTTACAGGAAGAGGAAAAGCATTTAAATAGCAATAGTAAGTGCTTGGTTAACAAATGTAGCACGCCACAGAAACAACAAGGCATTTCTCTGTCATGTCAGGGGCGGCGTGGCTCAGGAGGTAGAGCGGGTCGTCTAGTAGTCGGAAGGTTGCTGGTTCGATGCCCGGCTGCTCCAGAGAGCGCGTCGAAGTGTCCTTGAGCAAGACACTGAACCCCTAACAGCTCCTGATGAGCAGGTCGGCACCTTGCACGGCAGCCTCCGCCATCAGTGTGTGAATGGATGAATGTGAGGCAAGTATTGTAAAGCACTTTGAGTGGTCGGTAAGACTGGAAAAGCGCTATATAAATGCAGTCCATTTATGTCTTACCAGGCTATCTCCATAGACCTCTATGGGAAGGCTAGCCTCTCTTTGGGCTTTCTCAGTCAGGGGCTCCGGCTCTGCAGTGATCCCCGGACTGTGTGGAGTGCCCTGGGTTTCAAGTGGGACTGTGTCTGGGTCCGGGTCCCCTGATCTGTCTTTCTTCTGGAGGGCTGGCAGGGGCATCTCATCATGAGGCACGCCGGCGACCTGAAAGCACAGAACATAGAAAAATAAACATATGTTGAATACTATCTCTACAATTTTCAACTTGTTGGAAATTAATGTTCTATTCTGTTGTCAATAAACCACATTATGATAAATTATGAGCATACAAAATAATCAGCATACAAAATAGTAAATTTTTCAAAACATGGATATTCGGTAGAGTTCAAAGACTAGAAGAAAATTGGACTTTCTAGCTTGAAAAGCTTTAAAAAATGGAAGAACTTCTCTTCTTGTCAACCCTCAGTGATGTTTTATCAGTGAATGGGCCTCTCATTCCACGTCATGACGACAATGAACATTTATCTCCTACAGAAAAACCCCCAACTCCAGCCATTCAACTCATATGTCCCTGACACAACTGGCAACCTGCTGCCTTGCACAAGGGCTCAAAGCCCTGCCTTCAGGCCAGGACAGCGCCCGCTGCAGTCACCCAACTGTTGCACACTTTTAATTAAATAGTGAAACTCTAACCTGTAGTAGTGCCGGTCCTACTGGTGGTGAGTAAGGCAAAACAGCTCCCTGGTGGTCATAATCTCACTATGCGTTCTGCGTTCCAACACTACAGGGGCTTATTGCAGGGGACACCTGTTCCCAAGTTGCTACAGTAGGTTGGATTATCTTCCTATGGCTAGCTTTACACAGTGAAACTTTGATCCATGTGCAAATCAGTATGCAAATTACCTAATGACGCGGGCAGTTATTTCCTTGTGCTTAGGGGCGGGGCTTGAGGGGTAATAAAACTGTCAAGGGGCGTGGCTAGGGGTGTGGTTTAAGTTTGACGAGAGGGGATCGTCAGTTCTCTCTTTTGTGCCATTTCTTGGTACAAATATAAGAGTATGCATATTGATTACAGTGTATCATATACATTTGACAGGATGGCACTCACATTTATCTTGGGTACAGGTTGAGTGCAGGGCATAGCAGGCTGGCTCTGCGAGGGGCTGGTAGGTCTGGGGGCAGCGGTGACCTGCTTGGACTCTTGACCCTTGAGGAAATGAGATTTCCTCCCCCTCCTAAAGGTCTCTGTGGAAACGTGAGACTTGGGGGTGGCTGGCTGGCGACCGGGAGAAGACAGGAGGGAGGGAGGCTCCTGGGCTGCGGAGGGCTCCACCGTTCTGGTTATCTGTAGATGGTTGATGGTTAACCGATACATACATAAAGTTCATCATCTAACGGTGCAGGTTACTGTCCTTAATGTAAATGACAACAACTGATGTATAGCACTGGTCCTCACCAATTTCTGAATGGGAGCACATACTTACCAAAGTAAGTTGTGAAGGAAATGAATAATTACACGCTCAAAATAATTGTGAGAATGAGATAGTTGCTTCAATTATGCAACAATTATTTATTACGTCTGTGTGCTATAATAATATGGTTCTCCTCCTCAGTCAAGTCAGGGAGAAGGTTACCATATAGTCAAATAGTCAGGTCCACCTCCACAGTCAAATCAGAGAAAATGGACCCCGAACAGAGACAAAGCACAGTGGTGCTTTTCTAACTTTGTCCTAGAGGAAAGCCATGGGAAAGCAGGTGTTCTGGATAGACTAAGGGAACAGTGAAACGTTGTGGTTGCCTCTATGTTGTATCTAACTAGTTTAAAGGAACCTGCAAGAGGCTAAACATTCTTTTAACACAGATTACTTCTAAACAAGAATGAGAGGTTACATGAGTTCATCACACACACTCTACTTAGATTGGATTTTTCCATCACAGAGTTACTGTGAGATCTATACTTACTTAACCTGCTGCTCTGAGGTGTTTCCCCACATCCTATTTTCTACCCTTCCTCAGTTTCTAGTACGCTATTTAGCAAGCTATTGTTTCCATTGTTTCCATATCCACTGTAAGTTTTAATCCATTCCATCATCTGAACAGCGACTGACCGTCTCCATGTCCAGCAGGTTGTTGACCTCCACTTGCTGGTATACAGCCATCCTGTACTCC
Source organism: Polymixia japonica (assembly GCA_900302305.1). Taxonomy (NCBI): domain Eukaryota; kingdom Metazoa; phylum Chordata; class Actinopteri; order Polymixiiformes; family Polymixiidae; genus Polymixia; species Polymixia japonica. The sequence goes on from OMKK01087978.1 coordinate 3,257, forward strand.
TCCATCTGCTCTTTCTTCCTCTTGGCCAGGTCATAGTCCTCTTTCTCTATGGCACAGCGCTTCTCCACCTCATAGCGACCCAGACGCTCCCCCACCTGAAAGAGTCGGGGACACAGACAAAGGTAGCATCAATAAATCAACTGTGTCTGATTTGTATTTGAAGATTGTTTAGCTAAACAGTGAGTGTATGCTTCACGACAAGAGAAAGTGAACATGGGAGGGCTTTCAAAGTTATCGATAAAAAAACATTGGACGGGTCAAAAGTGTGTCACCAAAAAGTAAAAAAAAAAAATATATATAAAATAACAATAGTACAGTAATAGAATTTCTGCATTTAGCAGGGCTGCTCCTAAGCAACAGAGCATCGCCATGCCCACATAACACAACAGTATACCACAGATTGAATCGTTAACTTTTACAAGCTGGAAATGTGACCACAACTTCCAGTAAGTCAGATGGGTCATTTCTTTATGAGAAAATTCCATTGAGCAGAATGAAGTTGTCAACCAGGTGCCAAGAACCAGTGTCTCAACTGAGCAATTTCAGGTTATGCTCGTAATTCCGTACTGTCTATTGGGCAAGACAATGTGGTGAAATCTGCATGGCAGCTGACTATCAAACCTGTGGAAGGATCTCCAGGCGTTCGACTCCCAACTGCTTTCTGATATGTGATCCCCTCCCACCAAGCGTCTATGCTTTCTCCAAGTCCAAATAAAAAGGGACGCAATACACAAGGCGAGTACACTGTCTTCTCTATCAGCCGTGCATTTCAATGTCACATAATACCACAAATCATCTGCTGACATGTGCAATAACAGGGGATTTTCAGCACGACCACCTCGGCAACTGTTCTGTCTGTAATGCTAATTCGGGAACGGTAAAAAGGTGCTTGTGTGTTATTTGGTTACAGGGACACTCGTTGATGCAGGAGACAAAGAGGAAGCGCTGCTCCAGGGCCATCATTGCAGCTGTTGAGCTTATTAAGAATTCATGGTCGGCATGGCAACGATGTATACATAGGTGGCTGGTGACAGGAATCTGAACAATGTTTAAGGACTACAGTTATAAACACTGGTGAAATTACACTGGATATCAAAAAAACTATAAACCTCCATAAAAGCGAGATTTGTTAGAGATATATCAAGTATGTAATTACGTATTTTCCCCAAAGGGATTAACAAAGTTCTATCTTAAGTATCAGTCATTAAAGCAACTACTTGGTAATTAAAAATCTAGATAAGATACTAGTATTTCCTTACCTTTAGAAAACACTTCCAACAGATGTTATAGTCTATATGTATGGGCTTGCATTATATATCCTTCATCTCTAATTTGTTTGTTAATAATCAACTAAAATTTCAAACAACCCTACTTTATCTGCTCACTAGCCTTCGTAAGCTATGTATCTAATCACTCCGCCTCTTTAAGATGATGTGCCGAAATACATGGAGTTTGCAGTCCACCTAGATCATATAGGCTTCATAGCAGGGGTGGGAGCATTCAGTTTGGAAGCAGTGTTTGCTCTTGGGACTCAGGCACAGTGTTTAGTCTTTCCCCTACATTCAGCCAGCAGTAGTGGCTCCCCAGTGCTGCAAATTTGCCTCCACTGCTAGAATAATATGACAGTAACAAAAAGGCAGTGGGCCGATGTTTAGCATTAGTCCTGACATCACAGTATAGTCATCCAAATGGGAGCTATTTTGGATCTGGAAAAGTTTTCGGACTAAAAACTAACATTCTCCATCGCCCATAAAAGAATAAAATCCTAGGAGACACCGGTCTCACACACGTCTCACACGTCTCACACACGTCTCACACACGTCTCACACGTCTCTCACACGTCTCACACGTCTCACACACGTCTCACACACATCTCACACACGTCTCACACGTCTCACACACGTCTCACACACGTCTCACACGTCTCACACACGTCTCACACACGTCTCACACACGTCTCACACGTCTCACACACGTCTCACACACATCTCACACACGTCTCACACACGTCTCACACACGTCTCACACGTCTCACACACGTCTCACACACGTCTCACACGTCTCACACACGTCTCACACGTCTCACACACGTCTCAAACACGTGCACAAACAAGCAGTGTAAATGTGTGACAGCCCCTCAGCCTCCCTGATACCTTCTGCAGGTCAGCAATGGCCTGTTTGAGACTCTTGGCCAACTCATATCGCTCCTGATGGACCATGTCCCGTTTCCTCTGATCCAGCAGGCGGATGATGTGGGCCACCTCCGGGTCCTGGTACATGTCAAAGGCCAGATCGTCCAGTGGGGAGATGGACTCACACTTACTGGAGGGGGACATATAGGAAGGCCACAGATTCAGTGTCTATTCACTTTTCACACATTTTCCATGTGGTTTTTTGGGGAGTTTTCTTTTTTTTCTTCTTCAAAGATTTTAGAATCTGATCTTTAGTAGATCAGTTGATTTAAGGTAACATACCTTAAAATACTCAATGTCTGGAGTATTTTGGAGGTATATACTTCTTTTAAATTATTATTTTTATACAATGATGCTATTCTCAAGGGTTTGTGAGACTCTCCACATAATAAAATATAGAAAGTATTGTAATATATTGTATTGTAATATTGGACCTGTTAAATTCCAAAGTGTCCACTGTTCAGCTCCATCAAATACTTAAGTTAAGATGATTAGAACTGAACTCAGAAATATATGCTTCATCTTTAGTTAAATGGGTAAGATTCAGGCTAGATATTGTGTAATTCCAGATCCGAGGGGGAAAAACATTGAACCCTCAGAGTGAAACCCCGAGGTGAAATGTCCCTCTGAATAAAATAAATAACAACTATTTCAAAATGTGTTTTCCTCTTTGCTTGAGGCTCATTCGGCCGCCACCTGCATTGTCTTAAATGCAAGTGACCTTGAGTGGCTTATTGGTGGGCTTCCAGACTAAATGGCGTTGTTGACCTCTGTTATTGTCACAAGATAAACAAACCGGGGTTCAACGGCCTAGCCTCACCCCATGTAGGTCCCGTCCAAGGCTGTCTCCAGCTGGGTACTGTTGAGGTAGTGCTCGATCAGCTGCTCTTTGCTGGGCTGGGGGCAAACAGATGGACAAATTACACACATGCGTATATACTTGTATTTTTTGTACTTGTGAGGACCTTCCGTTGACTACGTTCATTTCTTAACCCCTGAACCCCTAACCTTGATGTAACATTCACTCTAACGCAACCTATTTTCAAAGTGAGGATCAACCAAAATGCCCTATCTTCACAAAAAACTCATTCAAAGGCTCTCATTCTAACCCGTCCTTCAACACCCCATGCTAATGACAGGTTAGGCTGGGCTAGGGCCAGAACATGTGCAGCCACATGGAGAGATCTGTCATTTTCTGCGTAAAACACAAGCACCATAACTGTCAAACAACCACTTGTAATGTGAGCAGGATTGGCTCATGTTGATGATGTCATCCTAGCTTTATGGAATGAGAACTGATAACAAACGACACACTACTTTTGAAATGACAACTGAGAGGCTTATCGAGAAGATCGTGGACGTGTGTGTGTTTGTCTGTGTGTTAAGGCGAGCCACAATGCATCAGTGTTTTGTCACTCAAGATAGCTCACCAACTTACATAGGCCTGTCCCTGCACCCATGTCAATGTCATATCAGATCCAATCCTCTTCTAAACTGCAGAATATCTCTCCATAAGACTCAAGGTCTTGGTGAACACAAGTTCCAGCTATAGAACAGATATAAGAGAACAAGATATAACCATCCCACCCGGCAGTACTACTGCTGTGGTCAAGGTGCTTAGAGTCGGATTAGCGGAGCAACAATGCACAGCTTGTTCGCTAGAATCCGTGTGTGTGTTTCTGTGCATGTCTTCTGTGTATGCGTGTGTATGTATCTCTGTGTCACTGAGTGTGTGTATGTGTATTGCATGTGTGTGTGTGTGTGTGTGTGTGTTTTAAGGTATTCTCTCTCTTTCCTCCAGCAGCTGTCCATCTGCAGGTCTATCTGATTACACTCGCTAACTAAAGGCCTCCTGTGTGATTACACACCGCCCTCTCTCTACGTCTCATTACTACATTCCTCACACATACACACACACACACACACACACAATCAAGGTAAACACACGTGCACACAAGCCCACTTATATTACATCTTTGGATCGGTGCATATGAAGCTAACATTTAGTATTAACATATAGTAACATATAGTGTTGTTACTGATGCTGACCATGTATTTCCTTATGGGAACTCTTCAAACACCTCAGAAAAGTCAAAAAGTGTACATTTTTAGTAGAGTAAAGAGGAAAGGGATTTTCCCCAAGAGGAAAATAGGATCTCGTAGGATACCGTTTGAAGTTAGAGAGTAATTGTAGTGTGCCTAGCCTCCCACCACTACACTACAAAGGACTGTCTTGTGCTTGGGCCTAATATTGGTTCATTTGATTCCAAGAGTTTATTTGAGGTTTTTAGGTAAGCATGGACATAAATCTTACATTTATTTATTATAATTTTTTTTCTCCAAGAAAATGTGACTCTGGATCATATGCGTTTATATTATAGTACAATGTAGTGCATTATATGATGAATGAGCTAAAGCTGTCATAGTGGGTTGAAAGCCAACAGAGGAGCAGCAAATCAAACATGTCATGAAACATCCATCAACTCAATTCCAAGTGACTGATGACAGGAACAATTCCACACAAAGTCCCAACAGAACAAAAGCCCAACAGCTCCACCTACTGTTGTGCAGCTGTAAGCGCGACGCTGGGTGATGGCATTGACACAACTGACGGACACATGCACATTCATACAGCCGTTCAAAAGGTCACTTACAATTGTGTTTAAAGCATTGCCATCCAAAGTGTCTCCCAGAACATTAATGGCAACCAAACCAACCTGAAATCATAAACAAATGTTGGTGAGGTGGTTAAATAAAAAATATTGTGAGAATTGTTTTTAATGAGCATGGAAGTTTGACTGTAAAAATGACCATACAACAAAAAATAATGCATGTGAATAATGTATGAGTAAAGTAAATCCCAGCTATGGATCCCTTTTAGAGCATGTAACAAATCACACGTCACCTGTCTTGCTTTCACCCTGTTGCCCCTGCGTCCTGTTGGCTTTTCCATCACATAGTAGAGGTGTTACACCGTAATCTGTGACCACCGAAACGTGTGAATGCAGAAGTTTTCTGCAGGAATGTTGTCGAGAACATGCACGAGCTTAAAGTAAACTACTAATAAACATTGTATCGCCATCGCTCGCCGTCCAACGTATTTAAAAGCCGATTGTTATTGTTTCTTATGGAGAAAGAAGCAACGGTGGTGGATCACGCAAAACACTCCAGCCATAGTATGTGTCTGTAAAATGCTAATCAAATCCAATCAAATGTATTTATAAAGCACATTTTATAACAGGGGGGATCTTTGTTATCGTTACCAGCCCCTCTGTGATTACTCAAACTGTGATTATGTTTTTGTCACAATGCTCAAGGTAAAAAGCAATACTTAAAATATTTTTTTCAAAGTTTTGGAAACAACCGTTTACTGCAGTTTATGAAATCAACTATGAACTAACATTTTCTAAAAATGTGTTTATTTGTGCATTGTCATTTGCATGACCTAACCTAATCTTAGGCCTGCATAACCTATTCCTAAAGGTCACCATTTCAAACACTAACCAAATGTTTTCAGGTGATTTACCATCCTCTAACCTTTATATGGACAAAAGTATTGATGTCTGGGATAATCACAGAGCCAGCAACAAACAGGTCACCATTTCTGACAGCAGCCGTACAGAATATGTGGCAGAAAACACACAAAACTAAATTGGTAAAAAAAATATAAATGTATTTTAATATTTTTCCTTTACAAGATATTTTCAAAAACTCTTAAAGAAAAGCAAACAAAGGGCAAACATCAACAAGAGGCAAGGAAAACTAAAGAAGTGTGGTCCCTCTGTCAGACAGGACGTAACCAATGATTAAATACACAGAACAATACAGAAGGTTTACCTTGGCCTTGACAATGGGACATATCGAACATCATAGAACACAACTGTTACACACAAGTGCTAAATAAAGTAGCAAAGTGAAATTTGAAAGCCAAAACGTACCAATCTTTCACTGTCGGATGTGGGATGACCAGGAAATGGCATCTGGTTTTAATTTGTCCGCCGATGTCACTGATGTGAAACTCTGCCTCGGCTGCCCTTATATCTGACATAAAATAATGCGTCATCTAGAAGATAGGATAGCAATTATTGAGAGGCCTTTAAGCCTTGTCTTAAACCCAACATTAGGCCTATTCATTCTATAACATCAGGCCTATTAATATAATTATAATATGCCCTGATACACAGAAAATGACACAACTTAAATATAGAGAACTAAAATATAACTTATTATAAATAAGTATACATGTACAAATAAAAATATATCTACAAATCAACCAAAACAGGATCACTCTTCTATTTCAATATCATCCAATAAAACTCAAAAATGATCCAGTGACACAAACTGGTCTATTTTCAATAGCTCTTGTAATTTACTCCATTTATCTGGAGCAAAGAACTAAAAGCTAATTTCCCAAACTCTGTATTAACGTCAAGGGTTTCAAGATTGATCATAAGACTGACACACCTGTGTGTCCTGTGACAGATGGATTTGTGCTTCAACAGAGACATAATATATGAAGACAACAGCGATGCCTTGTAATCAAAAAGGAGGCATTTTTCCTTCTATCACCAAGACTAAAGACCATCACACTTTCTGATAAACACAATGAAGGGTTGTGAAGCTCTTCACAGCTATAAAACACAGACTAGTTACTATGGTAAACTGCATCAAGTGACTTTGGAGTTGATACACAATACCAGGACTCACGTGAGAGTAGACTGTACAACTGTCATCTTATTTTCAATAGAACAGCATGACCCAGCCCTGTAGCGAGCTCCCAGTATAATCCTCACCTGCTCTGTGACTTAAAGCACATGGGTTTTAAATGACGGCTGTTCATCTGGCCAGATACCCAAATATTTGCACATTGCAACATGCTCAATGTGGGCTTCATTTAGGGAACAAACATTATATAAAGTTACATCTGTCATTCCCATGACAATAACAGTTACTGAGTTTTGTTTGTTTATGCATCGGTCTACCTTATTACGTTCATGTGCAGATGATGCAGGGTAGCTTATTTAAACATTTCAGAGACAAGAGGCAAGATAATTAACAAAAAATGACCTAACATTATCAAACATTATCACCATTAGTTACATTAGTTCCTTTTATAAGAGCACTTTCACAAATAAATAAGTAATTGCAATTAAAATTACTTTATTAATTTGTTTTTAATGTTTATTACCTTTTGGGAAGGTACTATAGCATGTAGATAGATGAGTTATAAGTGTGTGTGTGTGTGTGTGTGTGTGTGTGTGTGTGTGTCTCTTTCACAGTACATGCTTGCTTAAAAAAACTGATACATAACATACAAATGTCACATTATAAAACAAACCACAACGTTTACAACAGCAACTCCTTTCCATTAGCGCTGAGCTCCCTCATAGCTGTATTGTTGTCCTTGATGAGCTACAGACACAATGGACAACACATTTCCACTGAGGTAAATACAAAATGGCAGACATAGTTTTTGCAAATTGACCTGAGGGATCCCAAAAGTAACGACTGTTCATGTAGAGAGATGCCGTAGGAAGACCTGGTAGGCTTTTGCAATGGCTGGTTTCCTTTGTTGAGTTGGGTCACATACTGTAGGTAAAACTGTCAGTGTACAACTAACTTAAGAATCTTATAATATACCTAAAGCTGACAAATTACTCTGATTTGTAAACCAATTGTGCATGTAAGTAGACAGTCCTGTATGCTGTAAAACAGGGGCGTCAAAGTAATTTTCTCCTTGAAGCACAAACATGTATTTGTTTTCCCATCTTTCATGAAATTGCCTTCCCTCTGAATACATTTTTCTCTTCTTGGACATTTTGGGATTATTGGTAGATCTTTTTTAACTCCATCACTTGTTAGAAAACCGCTTTAGATAAACGCCGATATGGAAACACTGCACTCTAGCGGCAGGATGCCAACATTTTGTGGGTCACAAAATCGCCATGCATTGTGGGAGATGTAGTTTATGGTCACTGTACACTGTAAAGCAGCATAGACTTTTAATGCATTGTGGGAGATGTAGTTTATGGTCACTGTACACTGTAAAGCAGCATAGACTTTCATTTTAAAACAATCATATGCCTTCTAAGCTCTCACGGGCCACATAAAATGACGTGGCGGGCTGGATTTGGCCCGCGGGCCTTGAGTTTGACACATGTGCTGTAAAATGTTGGTCATTGTCTGCTGGTGTGAGGGCAGGACTGAGCATAAGGCACTTAGTTTTGGATGTTTCCAGAAGGAAAAGTAATATTTAATTGAAAGCTTGGAATTGTATTTATTTATGTATTTATTTGACAGGGACAATGCAGTCAAACATAGTTACAAGCTTGCAGCTGATGTGATGCATATAGAGTTTATAGCTAGTGCTAATTCTCAACTCCAGTCCCCGGTTGGGCTCTTCCACAACATTGCAGTACAATATAAAGTATACATCAATTAAAAAGAACATACCATACAATTCAATAATTCAATGATCCAATATTA